>BQNB010023250.1:16430-62025 GCA_026074375.1 Tanacetum coccineum | reverse complement strand
ATATTATGAAAAGTAATTTTAACTAGTTGCTGGGTTTTTTTGTGTGGTGTTACTGAAATAGAATTGACAAGAAAGATGTCAAAATTTTTAGAGAAAACTACAATTTTGGTCCACTATCTTTACCGGGTATAACACTTTTGGTCCATTTTTTTAAAAATTTGCGGGTTTAAGCCAAAACCCGAGTATCCATTTCACATTTGAGCCAAATCATATTTAACGAAATTGTTAGATTTGGCTCAAATGTGAAATGGATACTCGGGTTTTGGCTTAAACCCGCAAATTTTTAAAAAAATGGACCAAAAGTGTTATACCCGGTAAAGATAGTGAACCAAAATTGTAGTTTTCTCTAACTTTTGATTCAACAGTTGAAATGTTTCTTCTTATTTCTTTTTCCATTCATATTTCACATTCTTCTGAGTTATTTTGGTTAGAGGTTTCGCTATCTTAGAGAAACCTTTGATAAAGCGTAGGTAATAACCGGCAAGTCCTAGAAATTGACGTACTTATGTCAGAGTCGTGGGCGTTGCCTGATCCTTGATTGAGTCAATCTTAGCAGGATCAAGGTGAATACCTTGACTATTAATCACGTGACCGAGAAATTGCACTTTCGGTAGCCAGAATTCACACTTAGAGAATTTGGCGTGCAATTCCTCCTTCTTAAGCAATTCCAAGATAAGCTTAAGGTGTTCCTCGTGCTCCTCATTACTCATTGAGTATATCAAGATATCGTCAATGTTAGCATAGTTTAGTTACGTATGAGCTATAAATACCCCCTCCTTACTTCAAAGGAGTGGTGAGGTTCCATTTCACGTGGTGTATTTTCTTGCTTATCTAATCTAATACACCATCTTTTCTTATTTCTCTCTCTCTACTCTCTCTCTCTATGGTTAGTTACTTGTTTTGGGCTCACCCACCTCCATATCATGGTTATCATTTTGAGTTTTATGTTTGACAATTGGTACCAGAGCTCCTCAGGGGTGTTTCATGTTTGTTTGTGGTTCATTTTTGTTCAAAAAATAGTTGTATTAACTGAATATACCTAGAACTTCTTTGGAAGACTTGCATGAAGCCTCATGCTCTTCGCCCTTTATTGTTAGTTGACAAATCATTATATAAAATAATTTTGTAAGTTTTTGTGGATATAACATTGCTCTTTTATGATATGTGTTAATGAAATGTCATATTTAGCCATGCATTTAATGAATTAATTAAATGAAGTTTTTACTGTATGAAAAGTATTTAAGAGTAAAATAAGTAAAGTGGTAAAATATTAATTAGTTTTTGTAATGAACATTTTTTTGGAAAAAAGATCTCTCTATGTTCAAGATTGAACAATGAGGAGTAATGTGCTTTATCTGATTGTACATTTGATTATTTTAATCAAATATACAATCAGATAAAGCAGAACATTACCTCTCATGTTCAAATGAACATGAGAGGATCCTTATCCTTTTTTTTAGACAAACTAAAATGGAAAAATAGACACTTAAAATAAAACAGAGGGAGCACACGGTTATTATCATTTTTATATAAAGTGTGCGTCTGAACTTTTAAAGACTTAAGAAATCAAGTAACCGATTTTCTCATTTTCTAAGAAGAAATTAAGGAAAGTTTAGTTTGTTGATTATTTTTTTCCGTTTCTAGATATTTGAAAGGGAGGTTAATAGAGTTGAGAATTTTGAAACCCGTTTATTAGAAGTTATAATTATTCATTTCTAAAAAGATAACCCACGCCCTTATGACGGTGACCACGCCGCCGAAGATAAAGGTTGAGATGTTACCAATAGTGATTAAGGTTAGAATGAGATACTTGAATGATAGTTCAGAAATCTTTTTTTTGTTAGAGAAAAAAAGTGAAGGGTAAACTGGGGTTTTCATTTCTCTAGTTAAAATTTAGAAAGTGAGAATTTTACTTTTTTGAAAATTGTTAAGAAAAAAATGTGACAACTTCGCAATTATTCCTAGACTTGGCAGCCAATTTTTCAAGGTAATTTTTGAGCGAAGCAATTAGTTTATGTAAGGTTGTGGTAGCCCAATAAGTATCATAGCACAATATGTTCTAAATTTTTAGAGGAGAAAGAGAGTTGTGGATTTCTAGAGAGAGAAAGTGCAAAAATATTTCCTTAAGAGCAAATGAAAAATGTATTATGGAACCACACCCACCTACTAAGTGTAGGAGGGCTTATATAGTTACACTATTAGACACCATGGGCCGGCTTTGGTGAGCCTAAAGACCGAGCGCGTTACAATATTTACAAGATAACTAACAACCTAAGACCATCCATGACCAAGAGTGACCGACACTTTCTGAATTCCTAACAATCTCTCCTTAAGGAGTGGTCACTCCGGCCTTATAAACAATGTAATATCTCCGGTCTTCGGTCGCCCTCCAACATAGCTATCTGGCCTTCTCATCTGAGCACGTGCCTTGAGAATCCTCTCGATCTCGTTAATCATTCTTCCTGATCTTCTAATGTCTCTGACGGTCCACTCACGTCCATTCAAATAACCATGTCTATATTCGACTTCACTCCTTTTGATCATAGTTTCCAATTCTTCTTTGATCATCTTGATTATACCATCACTAAACTTGAACACTTCATTCCCATAAACCGATTCCCTCTATCTCTGTTTGTGTATACCACTCCATATGGATTCAGACACATTGTGAATGATGGACATTTTTTTAGTAAAGGGATTTATTTCCTTCTGGTAAATTTATTACTCAAAGAAACAATTCAGTACAAACGAAGTAGGGTGAAATCTCATATCTCAGCCCCAAAATTAGCAAAACAAACAGCACCAACAGTGCTTCAAACCTAACCTATCATAATAATAACATGTCATACTTATGAGACACATACACTATTGAAGTTGGCCACGAAGACTAATATCAAAAGCATCAACAAACCGCATTTGAGCAGGAGTCAAACCAGGATCATCAAACTCATCATCATCGTACGGATCTTCATAATGATCGTCCTTCTATTGTTCATACAAGCTTTTCTGTCCTCCTCCATTGCCACTTTTAGAAGCTTTCTTATCATTTGAGCAGGAGTCAAACGAGGATCATCAAAGGCTGGATATTCTAGTATTCTTGGGAATGTAAATTCTGGTTTTGTTAGGTTGAGTTTCAGTTGGTAGCTCTCTACACCCAGTTGAATGTCTTAACTCTTTTCCTGATGACTTCGCTTCTAATGAAGATCAGTATAGAGTTTACCAAATCATATTCAGCTTGACCACCAAGATGATGCAATTTTCATAGACCTTCGAGAACATACACATCCTCTATGTCATTTAAGCTTAATCTTCGGTAGCCAGACTCTTTGAATGTATATGTATTCCCATTAGATCTTATAACATCAATTCTTGACAAGAACCCATAGTCGTACTTCCTTTAAACTTCAATATGCATCACATTCACAATCTTGGAATTCGAGTGTACATCCTCTCTTGTTATGGAAGCATTCTTTGTCTTGTAGAAACCTTTCCGTAACTCTGGCCAGTGATGAATACCCAATTCCGCATCTTCATCATAAACAACAACAATTGACCTGAATCTGATGATTTTTTCTTCGATCCCATTAAGATTACACATTGTAGCTGGACGCTTTGTTAATGATAGAAAATACTTCTTTTCCTTATTTTCGTGCATCAAGTACTCTAAATCCTTGTTGAAGAAGTAATTATAATGGTGTCTTCCAATTGAATCTTGATTCCACCATCGGAAGTGGTTTGGTGAGATCAGAGAATTGTTCTTGTTCTTTGTTGATGCTTAATTTAGGGTTCACCCAATCCATTTCTTCGGACATAGCCAACATTACTTGATCCAGGTTAGATTCATATTCTGTTATGCTCATCTACGTGTTCTTGAATGCCTAAAATCTATCACTTTTATGATTTTACCCGTCCTTATATCTTCTTTAGTTAGCTTGTTGATGTTTAGACATTTCTTCAACCGCTTAGCAAACATAACCGTTGAATTATCTTAACTTATCTCACTCTATTCTGGATCTTTTCTAGCATCCACTAATTCATTGAATCAATCATGCTCATTTGAGTCATCAAACTAAATCATAAATCTTTGTCTGCTTCTTTATTTGAACCATTCTCATGTTTTCGGACCTATCCAGCAAAACAACGTTGTGTAGCATAATCAATTGATTCGAATGTGACTTGTTATCCTGAAGAATATTCTCCACCATTCTTTGTTTCTTATGCTTCTCCCCCCCTTAGGATTTTCAGGAGGATCCTGATAATCGTGGGGTCTTTTCTTCAGGTTTGCATCTTTACATGATTCTTTTCTTGAAATTCTTTTATCTTGTGCCACAGAATAGCATAGAGCCTTGTAAAGAGCAAGATTAATTTCACCTTCAAATCGAGTAATGGTCTTAGACATCAGTGTGATTGTATTTGTGCAATCCAATTCAAGGAATGGTGATGTTTGGTGGTGAACAGTCGATGGTGAAGTTGTGAGACGTATTTTTATAGTGCGAAGAACATGCCAGCACATGCTATGGATACGTGTCCGGAATAATAATGGTCCAGCTCTTACATCAGGAACAACCTTCAGTAATTGATTCTTGACTTCATTAATTATATGTGCTACTACCGACTCTTCAATTGCATCAGGTACTTTGAAAGTCATGAGGTCATCCAATCTTTGTTTTTGTTGTTGAAGTTGTTCAGTTAGAGTTTGAAGTTGTTGTGACATTGGATTGACTTTATTTTGTTTAGCTTGTGCAATTATCCGACCCATGGTGGTTCTTCGTTTGTGAAGATTTGATGGTTTTATTGTTTATCTAGTTGTGGTATGAGGATGTGAGATTGTTTCATTGGCAACAGTAATAAAAGGTACCTGAAATTTAGAAGTCGGTGCTTGAACGCATGAATGAATTTTTGATGCACCTGATATTAAGCTTGTTAGCTTAGGATTTCCCTCTGGAGTTAACACATAAGTTAGGGTTTCTTTAGGTGCAATCAGCACATATTTGACCTCTGTGGAACCACGTTGATTTGGCAAGTAGGTTCGGTCATAATGACCTCTGATACAACGAGCGTTTGCGACTCAGAGAGCCAGTCTTTATCAATAGAGTCCCTAACTGGTTTCTCCTCTATAGAGCTTCTACAATGGGAGTTCAACCTAGACGTTCCTACAGTCCTCGGCAAGCAACGTCCCCTAAAAATGGTGTAGAGTTCTCGTTCAGTATCGTTGTAGACATCATCTTGAGACGCATCCAGTCCTAGATGGTGGGCTCAGTGGTGTGAAGGTAGTGTCTACTTCTCCCTCACTATGAAAAAAGACCATATACTAGCCTATGCCTCATCAATCCTCTTTCCGAGGTCCATCATTATCTAGATTAAAATTCACATATTTACCTAGTCCCCGCTAACTCCTGTTTGTCACTAGCTACATGATCCATAATTTCCTAGGTGTCTAGCCTAGCCATTGACCCTTCTCCTGGACACCCCGACAACTCATGAAGCAAAAGTTCATATCTACTTAACTTAATTCCATGATTTAAGTTAAGTAATGACTGTGCAACAGGTGATATTGTTTCGATTCCTTTCAGCTTTTTTCGTTTGATTACTTCATGAGTGTCGTCTACATCTTTATCAACTTGTTTCTCCAATATGAGTTAACCTTGGCTTTCTCTTTCAATTTTTTTTCTTTCAGTATCAAAACTTAACAACGTAGCCCATCTGTGTTGTTCCTCATCATCAATATACGCTTCTTTTTCAACATTCTCATCGATTGTTGCTTTCTTCTTTTTCTTAATAACAATCTTTGTGCTCATTGATGGCATCAAATAACGTCTATTTTATAGCATCATTTATCCCATGTAATTAACTCATTTTGTATAATTATTGCAAAGAATTGTCACTTAATCGTTTATAATTGAGAATTGCAGTAATTATAGAGTACTTGGTGAAAGATAACTAAAAGGCAAGCATTCTGGAGCTTAAACGAAGATATTTTGAAGATTACTGTTCTGACGACCAATACGCCGTATCCATCAAGGAAGATACGGCGTATCTGTGCCTGCACTCACCAAAGACCACGAAGGAAACAAGATGTAATACACCGTATCCAAAAGAAGGCAATATGCCGTATTCAAGCTATAAGAAAATAAAATATTTTGGAAGATATCAAACGTGGTCCCTACTCCAAGAAACCCCCAATACGCCGTATCTAACACCTTGGATACGCCGTATCGAACCGACTCCAGACCTTATAAATAAAAAACTCAAAAACAAGTTTTGAGTGTGCTAAATCATATTCTCGATACCTAAACCACCAAAGTCGATTTTCAGAGGAGAAAAAGAGCAGAAGAGGTCGAGCAACGCGATTAATTCTATAAAAGACAACGTGTAATTTCTTATGCTCTTGTAATCGTTCAGTTTTTGGTCTCATTCGTTAACTCGGTTAGTTTACCTTGGCTAAATCGTTACCTTTGTATTAATTATGACGTTTGAAGGCTAATACCTTCGGGTATTAGCCATTGTTATGAGGATCTTAATGTTTGGTTTGTTTATCTCGATTTCTTAATTTATCGTTGAATTGCTTGTTTATGTTTATCAATATACTTGTTTACGTGCTTTTGTATGCGACCTATCATTCAACTGGATCTAGTGATACGGACCAAGTAATCTAGATGCCAGGATAGCTCTCCATATAGTGATTTATACATCTAGACAAATAGGATCATAATTAACGACCTATCTTCACCCTTTGATTGTAAGCTTAGTTGAGCCATAAAGTGACCTTGGTATCAACGAGTAGTTCTAATAAATTGGTAAAGACTTGGTTAATGGACTACTAGTGTATGAATTGCCATTAAGCAGTAAGTGGGTAAAGTCTCTATGAGTTAGGGTTTAACAAGATCACCATTTGCCGTAATCCCTAAGTTAGAGTTTAATCAGAAAATAAGGAATGACTTTATCGGATGCGTTTAATTTGACAGAATTTATAATTGTCCTAGGTCCATAGGAAGAAGTAACGCCTAAGTCTTAAGAATGATATGCCGCTTCGAGATAAGTAATCATTGCACTAAATAAACAAACCAACGTTCTGATTACATTGATAATGGTTAATATAATTTTCTTATATTTGGCAAGACCGCTCTTTTATCTTCTATTAATTTGCTTGCGTATGTTTTAGTGTCTTGAATTGGTTTTAGTCACCACAAAACATGTGCTAGTCTGTCAAACTAAAAACCCCCCTTATCCATTAGATTTAGGATTAACATAGGTTTAGCATAGATTAGAAAAACCAAAGTATTAATAAATTAAAAGTGTTTCTCGCTCTTAGTGATCGACACCCTACTTACCATGAAACTCCCACCGATAGGGTACACTGCTCGTTAAAGTGTTGTTTTTGGTTAAGTTGGCAAAATATAAATTTAAAACTTGAATCATAATTTACAACCACACAATGACACATCAAGTTTTTGGCGCCACTGCAAGGGAGTGAGAATTAATCTTGATTTTTATTTGATATTTTTGGTTTTTAGCATAGCATTAGATTAGATCTAACCCTTAGGATTAGTGTAATTTAGATTAGTGTATAATTCTATATATTCTGTATATTTGTGAGTTTAATTGTTTGCGTATTTAATTGTTTTTGTAATAGACTGTTCTGGTTGATGAACCAATACGACGTATCCACTTTCATTGGATACGGTGTATCCAACTTTCTATCCAATACTGCGTATTCCCTCAACAGATTAATACGACATATTCACTTCAATTGAATACGACGTATCGATCATCTAAAATAGAAGCTGAATTTTTGTGTTTGATTTCGTGCTTAATTTTTTTATTCTTTCTTCAGAACAAATCCTGCTGATATTTTTACCTTTATGATAGGTCATCTATATCAGAGCTAGTTGATTGAAGAAGAGATGACAGACAAAGAAGGAAAATCAACAACGAGAAAAATCGTGACTAATGACCAAGCAAATTACTATCCAGGGACTGCAAGCATTACAGTTAATGGAAAGAACGCCTATGAGTTGAAAGGAAAATTCCTTGATGATTTGCACAAAAATGCCTTTAGTGGTACTAATAGGGAAGACGCGATGGAGCATATCGAATACATTCTAAAAATTGTTGACCCAATTGATTTACCGAATGTAAATCAAGATAAACTTAGAGTTGTTATTTTCCCAATCTCATTGGTTGCAGATGCATGGAGATGGTTTGATAGAATTAAAGGATCAATTACTAGTTGGGTCGATTTGACTGGTAAAATTTTTAGAAAATACTACATGCCTTCCCGTACTGGCAAAGTTAACACCCCTATAATTAAGTAGGACCCTACTAATCCCAAGTTCAAAAATTAGTTGGCCTCAAAGTTTGTGAACTACAAGACGATGGCTATATTTACTAAAGGAGCATTGTGGGACTACTGGAAATTGGGAAGTGACGAAATTGAGGCAACGAATGATGAAACTTCCAATCTTGAGGAAACTAATCACGATGATAAACAAGAAATCGGTGAAATTTTTAGGATTGAAACAAACTTGTTCGATTATGAAACACCGCTTTGTGAAAAATTCAAAGAGTTCAATTACCTACTCAAGATAGACCCGAATTTCCTTATTAAAGATATTGAGGGATTCAAGACTTATGACGAATACAAGGATGATTGGATTTATGAACGGAACGAAAACATGCCATGGGTACATGAAAAACCATGGACTGACACTGGAGTATGGAAAGAACCCACACCAGTTACACATTGTTGCAATCCTTTCAATTATAAAACTGGATGTTCGGAATAGCCAACATGTAGCTGGAGAGAAAATGGATATTGTAATAGAGGAAATTTACCAGGAGCTTACATAATTGGAAACTCACTCCATTATCAGGATTATGAATGGTACAAAGCCTTGGAGGACGAAGAGCTGAAAGAAGAAGCTTTAAGAAACAAAGCTATCATGGAAGGATTTATAGATGATGATGATGAATCAAGTTACGAACGACGGAAACGATGGAACGTATATGATGATACAAACCATGATCATGAATATGAGATGGATCATGAATTTGATGAAAGACAAGAGTTATGTAGTAATGAAACTCATGAGCTGCCGGTTTACAATATAAGAAGATTCGAGATGATTAAGTATTCGTTCAGAGATGACAAAGAGTATGTTGCTATTAAAGAAGATGAATACGATGATTTGACGAGTACAAGCGAAAATGCATACCGAGCATATCAAGAAATCTTTTGCATGATAGACGAAGGATGGATGGTAACGAGAGCCGAATGAAGGAAGGAAAAGTCTAACTTAAAAACTAGCTGAAACAAAATGCTTCCCGAGAGACAACCCGAATTGTTATTTATTTTTATCGAGTCTGTCTTCCTAAAAATCAATACGGCATATCCACTCCATACCATACGACGTATTGAATGTCTGGACGTTATCAGTCCTTTATTTTTATGCACTTAAAACATTATTGTCAGTTCTGTCAATATGGCGTATTCATGCACATGATACGACGTATTCAACAGACTGACCCGTATTTGAATACTTTCTATAGGTTTCTCGATACGGCGTATTCTAGTTTATAGATACGGCATATTGATTTCCTATACAGTTTTATTTATCTTATTTGAATTAACCATAGGTACCAAGATAGGAATGCATCGTTTATTTTCTATAATTTACACAGGACCTCGCTGAAAGAATAGAAATTGAAAATGTTGGTGGAGAATCTACGATCTGGAAATGTTGAAGTGCTGGAGTCTTGAAACCTCAAGACGGTTGTTTAACACGTTCTTGCTCATAAACTTAACATGGAGAATCTATCGAGCAAAATATCAAGGGAGTTTCTCATTCTAATTCTTTTAAATTCTCGTTTTTAATGTTTTATCTATACAACGAGGACGTTGTATAATTCAAGTGGGGGGATGGGAATTTGAATGTACACTTATCCTATTCTTCACATAAAATCTTAAATTATGCTCAAATTTAAAAAATTTACAAGCATACTTTTGTGAAATTACTTTAACATAACTGGTATGTGCTTAATTACACATATCATTTTCCATTAAAAACGTGTTTAAATGACCAAAAACATACCAAAAATACATTTTATTTGTATGTTTTGCATTTGTATTGTGTAGGTAACGGATATCTAAGAAAAGGACAAAAACGAAGCCAAAACGATAAAACCGAGCACGAGAACGAAAAGAGCGTAAAAGAAAAGTCAAATCAAAGCCAAAAGTCAAAAAGTCAAAGTCTACCATGACAAAGTCAAAGTCAAAGGCGAAGTCGATATCAAAGAAATATTAAATGGGCCAACCCATACCCATCTAATAGGCCGGGTCAGCCCATTTAAACATTATGAAGACTTAATAAGCCTTAAAGACTTATAAAAAGCCCAAGTTCCCTTTTACAACACTCAGCCCAAAAGTCCAAACCCCCTTAACTGATTAGTTAGTTAGTCATAAGGACCAATCATTCAATACTACTACAGACCTTGAGGGGTCACTTCTGCCAACATCCCCAAAGTTAAATCACCAACAAGGACGATGGATGCAATACTACTATACACCATCAAGGACCAAACTTGCCATTTTCTAAACTTTAAAAAAGGGCGCCAGTACTATTCATCATCCCTCACGATTTGTGTGTGTCTGGCACCATGCAACAAAAGCTAAAGCCTTCACCCTCAAACAAAACCATCACTATCCCACTTCCCCCACCTCACTAAACTTCATTTGCCACCTTGGCAATCCCCAAGAATCCTATTCGACTATGGAACAAGACAAAAATTAAAGGGTTGTGATGAATGGACTTGGGCACTACTCAAATTCAATGGCCAAGATGAAAGACTTGAAGCACTCACACATGAAGCACAGCTGCCATATGTCTCACACAAGAAATAGGCCATTGTAAGCCTATTTTCCCTGTTCACACAAGACTTTAAGCACTCACACTAGAACCTTCTTAGCTTTTATATAAATAGGCCATTGTAAGCCGTTGGAGGCAGTTAGTTTTAACCTAGTTTTTTTTAGTTTTTCAACTTATATTAGTTCTAGTTTAGCTTATTGTACTTCTTCTTTTTACCTTGTAATCAGATTTAAAGTTTAATGAAAGTTAAGGTTTATGAAAATCTTGTTTTTAAGTTAAAGTGTTTTATGTTTTAAAAGCTCACAAAAGCTCTTTTTTATATCATACTTAAGCTGTTTACTTAAGTCTTACAAACTCTTTCATAGTTTGTAAGGTTTAAGCTTATTTTACCAAAAATCACTCAAAAAGCTACTTGGAAGATAAGCCAAAAAGGGAAGGGCTTATAAGGTGTTTACTAGCTTGTTCTTGAACAAGCGAGAGCTTGTAGACAAAGCTCTTAAGAGCTTATTTGCCCTGTTTAAGCAAGGGCTTTTGTAAGTTTCATTTTTTCCATTTTAAGCTTATTTATTGTTCGCTTATTTAAGACTGCTTATTGTTTACTTATATCTGCTTATTTATAAGTGCTTATTTTTGTGTTCTGAATGCTTAATACTACTTGATATTGCTTGTTGGATATCTGTATTTCATAATTTTGGCTTAAATTAGTTTATACTAGTTTTAAAATAGAGTTTTGAAAGTTAAAGGGATGTTTGGCATAATACTCAAAATGGGTCAAATTAAGTGTAAAACTAGTTTGGGTCAGTTAGTCAAATTTGGCAAGTTAATTTAAGGTTATTTAATCTGTTTTTTAAGGTGTTCAATGTTTAGAATTCATTTTTAAGGTTGTTAGTTATCATTGTTTCAATCTGTGGTAACCTAGTTTGATTATTAGCTTATTTTCTTAAAAACTGGATTAAGTGCTTAATGTTGTCATTTCCATACTTGTTTTTAAGCCTTAAGTGCAGTAATGTGAACTAGAGTAAGTTTTCATTTGCTTTTGTATTCTATGTCATATATGTCAAAGAAATTGCTAAGTGTTAAAAAAAGCTTTTTCAATGGCTTTTCTTGGCTTATTCTGAATTTCAAAATGATTTTTGATTGTTGTTATAAGTTCTTTGAGGTTTAAATTTAATCTGTTTTAAAGTAAAAAGCCCATAAGGATCTATTAGATAGCTTATTTTTAAGCTCAAAAGTAGTGTTTTGTGAAGATTGCAAAAATTTTCTAAGTGTTGTGTTTGTGTGAAACAGCTTTTTCATTAAGCTTTTTAAGGGCTTATGTGTGTTTCAAACTCTTTTCTAATTGTTGATTTAAGTAGCTTTTTGGCCAAGCTTGTAAGTCCAAAGTCTTGGATCTGATTAGCCTTTTGTAATCCAATAGCTAACTTGAATAAATCCAAATCAACTATAAGAGAGACAATGACTATGAATACTATGTGCTAATGCGGAATCTTAACACAAGTACTAAGAAGAACAATTGTAAAACTAACTTCGTATATTGCTATGGATTTCTATTAGGTTTGGATACCTAAAACACTATGTCGTAGGGTTCCTTTTATATAGGCTTTACCATACGGTGAAAGGTTAAATGCATATCTTTCTAGTTATCTCCTAAGATATCTCTAAGAGAACTATTATCCATATTTTGTTACTAAACGGACTAACTAGATAAGGCAGTAATACTCTAGCTACAGCCACTTAACTTACTAACTTTAGTAATGCCAGATTAAACATAGTACTTGGCGCGAACCTAAACTTAATACTACCAGACTTAACTGTTTTCTATTACTACCAGTAATTAAGTCTTTTACAATATATTTCACAAAAATCTCCCTAACTTGAAACTTCACTTATGATCTTTAAGTTTCTTTGAGTACCTTCATTTTTGATGCTTCTGAAAATTGTTGTAACTTTGGTCTTTTAAAATATTTGGAACTACCACATTTGATTTTCTTGAATTACTTGCAGCTCTTGTTGCTTTGCAGCATCTTTTTGAAACAGGTACACTTGAATCATCTTTATTTGATATTTGCATCGCAACTAATATTCATACTTTTCAGCAAACTTCATATCAGGCCTTAATATTGACTTACATGTACATCTAATCATAAAGTTTCAGGAATATTCTCATCACTTACAGGTATTGTTACTCCTGTGAGAGGTAAAAATCATTTAAAATTTAATGGATTTGATTGTCCTTTACAGTAGCCATTAACTCTGGAGTAGTCTGTCCTTTGTGCCACCGAAAGGTGCATGTTCATGTTGATGAAAACATTTCAAAACTCTCAGTATGTAAAACATTGTGAGTTAAATTACCATATGGTTTTGGCAAACCATTACAGCTATGAACGGGATTTGATATGCCTTTACTGTTAGCCATTTGCTCAGGGGCTAGTCAATCCTTGGCACCATGAAAAGTTAAATTCCATTGGTGGATTGATTACCATATCATTCTTTATACATGAACTTGGTGAGTTTGATGCACCATCACTGTTTGGTAAATGTGTCAACCATCTAATATGGATTTGCAATTTGGTCTTTACCATAAGCCTATCTAGTCTATGGACTAGTTATGGTATGTTCACAGCTTTACCATAATCCATAAACTTGTAGGCTAGCCAACTCTTTTACGAAAACATAGATATGGTGAGTTGTTAACCATTTACAATTTTGGGCAAATTGTAGCCTAAACAGATCTTGGAAGTCCATACCAAGAGTTGGTTTGCTCCTGGATAGCAGTCCTTTATGTACTGTTAGGTCATGGGTGACTGTTAACTTTGTTGAGTAAGTGCTAAAGAACCTCACCATGTGTTGTTTCCTCATCTCCATTCTAGATCTTCAACTTATCAATTTCCATAGATATGCTGACTCTTCTTTCAAACATTAAGCTTTATTCCAACTTTCTTCTCATCGATTTTTCCCAGCTTTCTTTACTTCATTATTTTGAGCAAACAAATTCTTTCTTAAGAATAATTCTGCACACTTCTTCATGACAAGGGATATAGAACCTTTCATGTGGACACCCCCAAATTTACAACGCTAGAGAATACAAACATTGGGGTGCTAATCTTCATTAATATAAGCTCACGAGTCACGGGTACTACATTCATTTTATTAAAAAACATCAGAGTTACATTGTCCCAATAACTTTATTAAAAACTCATTTCATAATAATCCACAACTATGTTTAAATTTTCTGTAAAAGAGAAAACATTTTATCATATGTGCAAAGTATCAGGTACGTCCTTCGATATCCGACATTCATCCATCCAAGCTAGATGCATATACATGAGATTAATCATGCCTAAATAGTATCGAAAACGTTGAGCTGTGGAATTTCCATCAGAGTTTATTAAAACAAATCATTTTGAACATAGCATAGCAAAGCTTTTAGTTCATAGAACAATCACAACGATTCTCAGAGGCCACCGAACCGAACCTTACCATCGTGCCCAACTGAGTGTAGTGCTAAACACACTCCCAATACTAATACAATATGTCCCCGTTATTGCCCTCGCAAGGAAAACACACGCAGACAGGTCGTTAGGCCAAAATGATCTATTTTATTGCTTCAGTGTTGTTCAACGGTTAGCGATGATGACGGTTCATGAAAGCGAAGGGCCACTACAATACATCATCAGCATCGTTTCACATAAATAAATATCACCTGTGCTCGATTTTCTAAAAACAAGAATGTAACTCCCTCGAGGGTTTTAAAAATATAAAAAGATTTTAAATGCGAGGCTTGAACTACCTTGATGTTGCAGAACAATTGGGGAATGCCAAATACTAGGCTTACACAAAAACCCGGATCGGCTGTGGTTCAAGCTGTCGCTGGATTATTTTAATGGCGATGACCCACCAGTTTAGGATGATGTATTTGGGTTTTCCGATGGATGATTACATCGACACGACAGGTTGATAAAAGATTTAAATTTCAAGTTGTAAAAGTTTGGTGGTTGGTTAAATAAAATAAATCAAGGAAGCATAGATTGCAATATATGCGTCCCGTATATATTGCATATAGAAAGATGAGTACAATGTTTATTTCATAGCGGTATTTTACATTTAATGTAATAAAAGAAGTCGGAGAACAGTTAAAGTACGTAATATATGATATATAGATTTTATAGATATAATTATATATATATATTTATTATATATATTAGATAGATTAAATTTTCCCACATGATATACGACAAGTATATGATGCGCGGCGTTTATTTTATGTAAGAAAAGTATTTTATAAGTGTCGTGGTGAGTAAAATATATAATTAAAACAACATTATATTCGGCAAGTGTTCGTTTAAGTCACCAAAGAAATAAATAAAAAGTTATTGAAAGTAACAGATAATTTTAAAGTTCTCGAAATGACGTTTTAATATGTTTTAACAATATGTTATTTTTCTTTAGTCAGGAATTTTCAAATTATATTACATTATTTGTTTTCGTTTTCTTGAACGGAGTTTTAATTAAAATAGTTATATCGTTTGTTAAAAGTATATTTTTTATTCATTAAATGGGTTTATGTTTAATTACAGATTTAATAATTATAAGAATAAATTTATTTTGTCTTTTATCGGATTTTTATTATAATAGGAAGTTTTAGTGAAAAAATGATAAGGATATATATTTCTTAGGAATTTTGGGCATGACCTTGACGTTTATCGACGTTTCCCATGTATATAATTTTTGACTTTTTTCCTTTTTCAATCAACACATGTGGCAAAAATCAATGTTTTTTCAATTTTATATATATTTATATATATTGTATATATATTTATATATATTATATATTATTTATATGATATATATTTTATATATATATATATATATATATATTTATTTATATTATATAACGAGATCGAAAATAATTAGCAAGATTAAGCAAAACCAAGCACACCATTATGGGCGCTTTTGTCCAAACGCACTTAAGGGTAGTTAAACAGCAAACCAAACGCCCCTGTTGGCTGCTGTTAACCCAAACGCACCCTTAATGGCTGCAGTTATCCCTATCGCCCTGCTGGGCTAATTAAACGCAAGTCCAAACACCTGTTTGGTGCAAATCGCAGAAACAAACGCTCTTATGGGCTGTTATACGCGGATCCAAACGCCCCCTTTTTGGGCTGAAAATTCAGCAAACAAAACACCCATTGGAGTGTTTTTATGCAGAAACAACACCATTTCAGGCGTTAGTTTTGTGCCGGGTATCAAAGAAACAAGATGAGATTAGAGATTTAAAGAAACAAAATATCAAAGTCGACACTTGAAGGTGCGGCTGTTTGTGGCGTAATCAAAAACGATAACCATTAGTGGCGCGTAACGGTTGTTAAACTAACGACACGAAAGGTCATCGAGCAAACGAATACTTAAGAAATTACTAACAAGTAACAAATAAACCAAACCATTCTAAATTTATTATTAGCTTTTTAAAAAAACTATGTAACCATCCAACTCGGAGTTAAGAAAAATGGTAAAGTGGTGGGGGTAAGCGGCTGAGCCGCGGCCACAGTGGAGGCCGGAGTGGTGTCGACTGCTAACACAGCCATGGCGGTTGCATGGTGATGATAATGGTGTTGGTTGTGGTGGATCGAGATGGTGGTGTCGTGGATATGGAGATGGTGGCGGTGAGGTGATGTGGTGGTGTTGCATGGCATGGAAATGGTTGAGGGTGTGTGGTGGTCACCGGCTGGAGATGGGGTCGAGTGGCAGCGAGGGTGTCCGGCGGTGAGGGTTGACCAAAAATAGTAGTGACCTGGTCACGATGGTTTGGTGATGGAGATGACGTGGTGGCAGCAACGTCCTCGCCTGAAAAAGGTCGCCGGAAAAAAACAGCCGGCGGCGGCGCCGGAAATGGTGAGGAGGGAGGAGGGAGGATTTTAGATTATGTGTGTGTTTATGATTTGTTATAAATGAAAATTTTTTGTTAGAATTTATATATATATAAAAGTTTTAAATGTAAATGTAAAATGTATTATAGTCTAGGGTATATTTTATAAATTTCTCCCAGGGACTAAAGTTGTAATCTTTTGGGGTATTTTTGTAAAATATTGGTTCGGGGCTCGTTTGGGCGAGTTAACGAATGATTTATAAATTTCAAATTATTTTTCCTATAAAAATGAGTATTTACACGACTATATTTCATAAATATTTTGTAACGTTTATTTAAAATTGTCTATTATTTATGGAGTAATAGTTTTAGACTTTGTCCGAAAAATAAATCTTAATTTAAATGTTCGCGTTTTCAACCAACGCTTTTAAATAAAATGTAAGATAATTTATTAAATATTTTTATTAAATAAATTTCGATAAATAAATAAGATCTAATTTGTTTCGTGTCGGTACGCGTTGATCTCGTTTTAGAGACAATAAGTTTGAAATAAAAAAACATATGAGAATTATGTATTCATAATATATGATTTATTATTACAATTAATTTTGGAAAATTACGGTTAAGCGAAAATTTTTTTTTTTTTTTTCTGACGATAAAAGGTCAAGGTCAAAAGTCAATAAGTCAAACTCGAAAGATAAAGGGGAAAGTAGTTATTTAAAGTTTCCAAAAATTGGGTGTCACATTTAAGCAACATATACAATGGATGTTGTGTTATGTAGTTTAAAACTGTGACATTACATGAATCATAATAATCTCATTTTACTATGGAATGTGTAGGTAAATCCCCACGAGTATCTTCACTTAGTGGTGGATTAGAATAATCTAGATTTTCAGCAAATGCTTTCATCCAATCTTCTTCAGGATATAAGCCAGTAGTTCTTTTGCACACAATTTTATAAAATTAACTAATCGTCTCTTGTGATATTATGCGATTGCTCCAAATTACAACATGTTTCCCTTTGATTTGCTCTGAGTGAGGTGACATGAACATTTCCCTCCATGTCCTAGAATCATTTTATAATCTTTGAAGATGTAATTCAAATTCTCAGATTCGATTCCTATAAAAGTATGCAACAACATCCCTTTTTTAGCTTTGATTCTAATCATTTTGAACTGGTTGCTTGACACTCAATATCTTCTTCGTTTCACAAAACTTGGCAGGATTTCAGGTATATGAATATCTTTATCAAACATACCTTTTGTTCTTTTTCAGCACTTGAAGAGTTTTCACAAGATCTTTCAAACTTTCTTTCTCCTTTCTAGAAATCATAGGAATAATAAATTTTTATGCTTTGATAGTTCTCTCAAATTGTTCTTGAGTTCCTCAAAAGACATCTTTTAAGTTGAGAGAATGGTCCAACTGACTTTGACTTTTTGTTCTATAATCTACTATATCTTTTCTAACAAATTCACATTTTCGTTGCATTATTCCTCGATCAATTCAGAAACACACAAACATTTGTCTCAATTTTGTGCTTGCGTCCAACTTCTTTGATTAAAATCAATATTTCTTTGTATATTATTAAGTTGTTGTTTATTTTGCAGCTCTTCTTTTTTTGTTGTTCAGACATCTAAATATCAGTCATCTTTTAGCAGCCAATGATTAATCTTTGAAGATAGCTTTCTTTCAATTTCAGCTTGACTCTTGAGCGGGGTGGGGGGGTGGTGGGGGGGGGGGGGGGGGGCGGGAGGTTGGGGGGGGTTGGGAATCTGGTTCTCTGCAATCTTGCTAAGTGGATTCCTCTTCTTATATTGTTTCTTTTCTTCTTTTAGGTGAGGTGTTTCAAGTATTCCTTTTTTTTTGGGCTGACTTTGACTTCACAGAACTAATATTATTGAAACAAGAATTACTCTCATAGCAGATTAAATCTCAAAGCCGATTTTATCACCAGAATAACTCATTAAACCAAATTTCTCTTGAGACCAGCTTAATCTCTAATCTTAAGTTCTTAGTCTTTTGAGAAAGCCATGCACTAGGGTCTCAGCAGCTGAAACACTTAGGTTAATTGTCTGTCCTGTATATTCTTTGCACTTCGGAGTTTCAAATCATCTGTTCCCTTTTTAAATTCATCCCCTGTTGGAAGAATTAGCAGCATCTTCAATCTCTGAGTCATTAGACTTCATCTTTGTTTGGTAGATTCCATACTTACCACCTTGTTTCCAGCTTTTTGACCTTTCTTACATTATTACTTAACATTTGCTGTGGTTGATTTATGCTCCTTTCGTTTTTCAATTTATTCATTTAGTAACTAATGATGGTACTAGGTGCAGCAAATCAGCTACATTGATTCTTGTAGCCTCAGCATAAGTGGAAGTAGGACCTTGAAGTGGTGGGGACTTAGGAGGTGATGTTAGTTGTGGTTCAGGAGAAGTTGGTTGTTGTACAGGTGAAGGTTGTGGTTGGTCATAGATGTGGTCCATAGGTTCAGGTGATATGGATTTAAGTTCAGGTGAAGATGTCTCAACTTGGGTAGGAGGAGTGTGAACAAAATCAGATGATAAGCCATGAAGTTCAGTCTCAGTTTCTAATTCTTGTTCAGGGTGGGGTTCAGTTGTAGGTTGAGAAATGTTGATAGAGTAGCATACCAAGCTCTAGGGGCTTGATGAAGTCTATATAAAGCTTTGACAACCTTATAAACCTTATCAGGATGATCAGGATCAACAAAACCAAGAGGTTGAGAAACATACACCTCTTCATCTATAGTGCCATACAAAAATGCACTTTTGACATCCATTTGGTATACTATGAACCCCATAAATGAGGCAAAGGCTAAAAATAACCTGATAGCTTTTATTCATGCCATAGGAGCAAAAACCTCATCATAGTCAATACCCTCCTCCTGTCTATGACCTTGGGCCACTAATCTTGCCTTATTTCTAACAACTACTCCTCTTTCATCCCGTTTATTTCTGTATACCCATTTTGTTCCAATTACCTTTGCTCCATGAGGTAGATCTACTAGAATCCATACCTATAGCAGCCTAAAATGTAACAACTCCTCTTGCATAGCTTCAACCCAACTGTCATCTTTAAGAGCTTCAGAAATCTTTTTAGGTTCCTCCTGAGATAAAAAGCAGGCAAATAAGCAATGCTGTTAATCTATGTGATTGTTTCTTTGCTGCTTTTGAACATAACTTAGAAGTGCATGAGTGCCTGACTGTTGTTGTACTTTGCTTCTAGTTTGCACAGCTGACTTAGGATCACCAAGTATCTGATTATGTGGGTGAATGTTGTGTATCCTAAGAGTAGGAATAGGACTGATATCTACTTCTGTTGGTAAGTTGTTGAAGTCAGTGACCACACCCTCTTCATCATAAGAAGCTGCATCAAAGATCCCTTGCTTAGGCCTATTGAAGATTTCGAGCTCTGGCATGTCTGAATCATTTGGATCAGCATGTTGAGATGCATCAAACTTGCCAGTATTAATTAATCTACTACTAGTATTAACTGAGGGAGTATTGGTAGTTTTATTTACAAGTGCTGCTCCTAAATGCTTTTGAGCAATTTCATCTAGCTCTTTTCGAAAAGCTAGAATATCAGGAGCATCTTCTGAAATGCCATGAGGAGAAACCTCCTTCTCTTATGATTTAAGGTTTTGAAGCTCTGTCAAACACTCTTCTTTCTTTGAATTTGTAGAAGGCTTCCTTGTTCCAACCTTTGCTGCAGTATACTGAACTACTGTAGGTACAATAATAAGCTCCTCAGCTTCATCTTCTTCATCAGAAGCCTGAAATTAGTGACTCAGATGACAACTCTACTGAAATTAGTATCTGATTTACAGGTAACATTGATATGCACAACAGAAATAATAGAAACACAATATTACCAAACAAGGTTTTAACCGAACATTGAAGCCTTCATTATATTTGATCAGAATAAATGAGGCTACACCAACTATCTAATAAATTAACTACTACTACTACTACTAAACATACCATAATAAGGCTTTGCTATTTAAGTGAGTAACCAACTAAGAAAGAACCCTCATCACACTTTCCATCAAACTTCCAAGCAACACTTAGAGTATCTAAAATTGTAAAATGGCACCCAAAAGGTCTTATGTAGCTAATAATTGGTTTGTGGCCAAACAAAAGCTCATAAGGAGTTTTGTTTCTAGGTTTAGTCACTCTTACCCTATTAAAGATATAGCAAGCAGTACTAACTGCTTCTGCCCAAAAGGTAGTTGGTAAAAGTGAGTATGCTAGCATAGTCTTAGCTGCCTCAATTAGGGTCCTGTTCATTCTTTCAGCAACTCCATTCTACTGTGGAGTTCTGGCATTGCTATACTCTTATTTTATTCCTTTGTTCCCACAAAATTCAAGCATATCTAGTTAATTCCAGGCCATAATCTGATCTAAATGATTTTAACCTTATGATTAAGCTGGTTTTCAATTTGTCTAATGAAGTTTTGAAGGATGCCACTAGTTTCATCCTTAGTAGGCAAGAAGAATACCCAACCAAAAACCGGTACAATCATCAGTGATTGCAAGGCAATAACTTGCATGATTAATGTTTTTTTATGGAAGTAGGTCCAAAAAGATCCATATGCAAGGTGTGTAATGGCTTAGTGATTGTTCTTTCTAATTTAGCCTTACAAGAGGCCTTGTGTTGCTTACCTTTTTGGCAGGCAACACATGTATGGTCATTTTTGAAAACCTTGGAAGGTAGACCTTTACAAGCTCCATCAACAATCATCCCACAACATTTTACTTTACCTTCAATACAAGTTTGTGTTAGGATTGTGTTTAAAATTTATATGACCTACCTCTTGTTTGCCTTAACTTTAGATTTCTAGTCAGTATGTGGCTTTTGCAAATCAAACATGCATAATTTTTGTTAGGAGCAGGTGTCTTGCATATAAAACTGTAGTTATATGTGTTGCCTAGGGGACCGTTAGAAGAGTATCTAATTTTCATCAAGGCGATCGTTGAAGTCAGGTGCACACAACAAGACATTCAGTTTCAGTAAAAAGGAACCTTTGTGATGCTTTTCACAATATTTGTGTATATGAGGAAAAGATTAAAATGCCTAGTTTCTTTTACAAAAGACACACTATCAATTTCTAATTACAATCTTATCTGCCTTTAAACACTAGTTATGTAGCCTTTGCAACCTTCCAAAGGTAACAGATCCCCCTTTGCATTCTTCAAAAAGTTCATCAGGGTGATCCTTGTTACAATCATGTGCGCTGAGCATCTCCACTGACAAAATATAAAACATCTGTCTCCATGTCTTGAGTGGGATGTTACTCCTGCACATGAAAAAAGAGAAATTAGTTCTCTTAGGGACCCATGCCTTTCAGGTCTTGGGTCTGCCTCTGTGGACCTTTTAGCATTATTAGTACGAAACAAATTGTGGTCCACTATTACAATTGGTGTTTGGTCTAAGTTATTCTCAATTATAACCTGCTGAGGTCTTAACATCGTGCCCGCTCCAATTTCCTTGTACAGTATAGAATTAAGGCATTTTTTGCTATTTTTCTAACAATGGGTTATTCTCACAGGTGAATGTGATTTTGAAAAATTACTTCTTTGATTAAACTTATTCACCTGGGATCTTACAGGGACTAAAACTGTTTGAGTTACTGGCTAGGTACTGGTTTTTAGGTTCTAACAGTATACAACATTAGACATGACAGAATTAAATTTTGCTAACAGATTAAACATTTGCCCTTCCGTATTACATTAGGCCTAACAGGAATTACTATTTGGCCTAACAGCATTGAGTTGTATGTCTAGCGTACAAAGTGTGATAGCTGTATTACCTTGTTTGCATTGTTCCTTACTGGTTTTGCCCAACCACTTACCAGTATTAAAAACCCTTTGTTTCTAAGCTCTGACCTATCTTTGCCATTGTTCTTTTTAAAAAGTCATAATCTCTGATCAAAATGACTTTGGCTGGCCACATACAAAACACTTTTCTGATTTTTGAAAGAGTAACCGTCCGTGTTCGTGTCGTGAAGCATTTAGACGTATGCGTAGATATTTTTTGTGTTGAACATGTGTAGGGTGTCGTGTGCCTTGATTGTGTTTCATTTGTCTGAGCATAGGAGTTTTAGGCAGTGTGTTTATATCAGAACGGGCTTGTACAACTCACTACTGCGCTTTTTTGGTGTTGAGTAGTCGCGGGAGACGTGACACGTGCTGTTTCATGTTAGTAAGGTTGAGGTGAAGTCAGCGTGTAGTGTTGGGAGTCTGTCAATGTCTCTCTTTGTTGGGTACTTGTGTATTTTGCTTTACGGAATGCATTGTCGCAAGAAACTGCAATGAAGGTAGTCGATCGAGGGATTTCCAAAGATGGCTTTCTATCATTTGTATATGTGACAAGAGATGACTCGTGACGTCGCTTAGATTTGTCATTGAGAAACTACGTTTTCTGCTTTTGAGGTCCCTTTTTTACCTAGAACATACAAGGATTCTATCAATTTCCTGTTGTGGTTTAGGGAGTATAGTCCCCTCAGTTAAGGGTGTGGAATCCTTTAAATTATCAGTCTTTGAAAATCTATTGTACAAAGGTTTGTCAACAAAGTCTTCTTCTGTACAATTAAACACAGTACAATTCATTTCTTCCTCATAGCTTAAAACCTCATTGTTTGATTTGATTCCATACCCTAAGCCAACTTTACTATTTGAAGTCATACCAGAATTAACTAATTTCCAAAGGTTTTTAGAAGAATCCTTCCATGAATCTACTATTTTCTGCAATTGTTCCTTTAGTCGTATTACAGCTGAGCACTGCTCCTAATCTCCTCATATTTTTTAAGTTTTTTTCATCTTTTTCATATAATTATCTTGCTGAAATGTAAAGCTGTTCATATTAGAGTATAATTAATGCTTTTGAAAAGTAACATTTGTGTTCTAATTTCTTAAAGCTTGATTATAGGCAAGAATTTGTAAATCTTGTTCCACTAACTGATTCGTTTACTTCATTCACACATGGTTTTAAGTTGATTATATGAATCATGGAAGTTTTTAGAACATAATGTACCTCATTATTTGAGTTGATGTCATGAGTGCATGATTTGTCTCTACTTTTTCTACTGTATGTTCTCCCCAATTGACAACACCATCATCCATAGTCAGCAAACAGTTCTGATTCTGCTCTTTCTTTCTAGCTCCTTGATCTTGATAAAACGAGTCTCTCTTCTTTCCATCATTTGTCCCCTTGATGTTCTTTCCTAGCTAAATGACCCAATGTTGTGACATTTGAAACATTCAAGCTTCTTTTTGTCAAAACCAACAGGTTTGTTTCCTTGTAAAACTTCTTCATTCGAATAGCAATCATTGCTATATGTTAGTTTATGTCCATCTCTTTAATGTCCAAATCATCAATCTGTTCTAGGTCTTCATGAAGCAAGCCTCCTCAATCTTCTGATTGTTTGAAAGGAATGAATAAATAACGTATCAGCCAAACCGCAGTGAATTTTCCTTAGGGAATTTTCTTAATTTCTCTTGTGGAATATTATTTTTATAGTATATTTTATTGTGTATCTAAATTGCAATCAGTGCTGCTCTTGCTGTGTGAAACAAAAGCAACGTTTTGAGCACTTGTAGATGATTTCGAGGTACTTGTGAGTTCTTGCTCAAAAACCCTAAGGTTATTATACAAGTCATCAATGGACAAAGTGTCAACATCTGGTTTGATTCTCATTGTCATTGCCAGATTTGACCAAGCTGGGGGCAAAGATCTGAGAAACTTGTGATTTGCATCCCCAGTTGATACTTCTGCACCATGGGCTTCCAACTGTGAAAGAAGTTGTTGGAACCTATCATAACCTTTTTCTAACCCTTCTGAACTTGATATAGTAAATGCTTTAAACTTTTGTTTTAAAACAGCTTTCTGCATCTTCTTTAAATTTGCATTACCACCAAACCTAGTCCTTATGGCTTCCCAAATTTCTTTAGCATTATCTATTCTATGAAATCTTCTCAGATGTTCCTTGGGAATTACCATAAGTAAGATGGTTCTAGCCTTTCTCTCCTTTTCAACATCATGAATTTCTGCAGCAGATACTGGTGGAAGTATTCTAACAACACCATCTTTTCCAGTTGAGATTCTCTTCTTTGAATTTCCATTCTGAATTACCTTCCAAACATCATTATTAATATATTCAAGGTAATGATCCATCCCCATAGCCCATATATCATACTCTTCCTTCTTCAGAATTAGGAGTTTGATATTTAAAATAGTAGTTGTTGTAGGAGTGAGTTGTTGTTGTTATTTTGGTTTATTGGTTGCAGTACCATTGTCTGATGCATCTTCATGGTATGATGCTTCATCATCACTAAGATGTTGAGAGTAATCATTATTAGCAGGTTGAGACATTTTTCTTGATCTGAAAGTGATTGTTTGTGTTCTTGTGATTTTTCTTATTCAGAGTCCCTCTAGAGGCTCTGATACCACTTGTAGGTCCAAAGTCTTGGATCTGATTAGCCTTTTGTAAGCCAATAGCTAACTTGAATAAATCCAAATCAACTATAAGAGAGACAATGAGTATGAATACTATGTGCTAATGCGGAATCTTAACACAAGTACTAAGAAGAACAATTGTAAAACTAACTTCGTATATTACTATTGATTTCTACTAGGTTTGGATACCTAAAACACTATGCCATAGGGTTCCATTTATATACCAAGGAAACCCTAATAGGCTTTACAAACGTGTGAAAGGATAATGCATATCCTTTCCTAAGATATCTCTAAGATAACTATTATCACTATTCTGTTACATAAACAGACTTAACTAGATAAGGCCAGTACTAACTATAGTACTGCCAGACTTAACTTACTAACTTTAGTACTGCCAGACTTAACATAGTACTTGGCAGAACTAACTAATACTACCAGACTTAACTGTTATACTACCAGTATTAAGTCTTTTACAATATATTTCCCAACAAAACTTTTTAGTGGTATAAACCACTAAGCCATAAAGATCTGTTTACTAGCTTGTTTTTAAGCTAGAAAAGTCCTTTTAGGCTGTTTGGTTAACAGTATTGGCCAAAAAGCTCATTTGCTTATTTAAGCTTATTTGCTTATTGCATTTGCTTATTTTAGGTATAGTCTTGCTTAATAGGTTAGTTTTAGTCTAATTTAGCTTATTTCCTTTAGGTTAGAACTTATTTGAGCATATTTGCATTTTAGTCTAAAATTTTAAGTCAAAAAGCCATTTTAGTAAATTTGTCTTTCTAGCTTATTTTAGTTGTTTATTTTTGTTCAAATATGCTTATTAGGTGTAGTTAAGTATCCGTTTTAGCTTATTTTTCACTCTTACTAGCTTATGTGTTCTTAAAACGCCAAATAGTTAAGCATTATTTTTACTTAGTGTAAAAAGCTTATTCTGTCACTTTTTAGAGGCTTATTCTGCGCTTATTTGTGGTTTAAAAAAGTGTTTTTTGCAAAAACTGGTTGTTTATAGCTTATTTATAAGTTGTAAAACAATGGCAAATAAAAAACATTTGGGAGTTGGGAGAAGTCCCTCCACTCACTCACCAAACGTTTTGACACAACACACACTCACCACTAGCGCCCTTGGGTCTTTTCCGTTTGAGTTTGCACAATTTATTCATATATCACCTTTTTAGCCCATTTAGCTTATAAGCTGTTTTAGCTTTTTAACAGCTTATTTTGATAAGTTGTTTTACCCAGCTTATTTTTCTTAGGATAAGCTTTGTTTAAGCTACCTTTGCTATTTTTTTTAGAATTTTTATAATTAGTTTAGTATTTTTAATCATTTAATTTCATTAAAATCATTTTTAATTCATAATAAATTATAAAAAAGTCAAAAAAATCTAATTCTTTTTTAGAAAATTTTCTTTTATCACAAAAAAATTCAGCATCGTTTTGTAACCTGTTCCAATGGCTTAGTAACATTAAAGATGTCTGCCATTCAGAACCTCCTTGAACTATGCCATAAATACTTGTAATGTGGCTTCAATTCCTTGTCCATTACACTTGAATGGATTGAGGTTGATTTTTCTCTCATCTATTTTTGCTAGCCAATCAGCTTGCTCTACTTGTAATGGAACACCTTTCTCAGCTTGTTTGCACAACAACATCTTTTCCTTGTGATACGTGAAGTCTTTCACCCTTTTTGGTTTCCTACATTCCTTAGCGAAATGACCAAATTCCTTGCAATTGAAACAACTGTATCCCAGTCTGCTACACTACCTGACTGCCTACAGTCTCCCTAGCCACAGCAAATGTTACTGTCCCTTGATTCCTAAACTGCCCAGTCTGATTGTCATTCTTGTACCTTGGAGAAGTATCCACATTCTTGTTTTTGAAGTTTGAAGAAGTTCTGAGGTTGTTGTTGGTAGGTTTGTAGATCTTTTTTGAAGTACTTTGTCAAGAGGCCAAGTTATTTTGTATATCTTTTAGAAGCTGACTCCGATAGAGGTGTGATTGGTTGAGGTATCATCTTTGCCTTTGTGTCTGTAGTTGCATAGATCTGGTTAGAAGGTGATGTTTTTTGGTTGTGTTGACATATGATTTGTGAGACTTTGGTAACTTGATAATAAGGATCTGGATGTGGTGAAGCAGCAGCAACAAGTGCTAATGGGTTAGCATTCTTGGCTATTCTCTTAGCACGGATTTCATTAACTTCCTTTTGATACTATTTTAGAACGTCCCCCCCCCCCCACCCCCACCCCCAAAGAGCTTGTATAAGAGACTGTATCAAGAGTTGTGGTTGTTGGCTTGAAAATGTCACAAATCTTGACCATGTCTGTTTGTAGTTTTGAAGAAAAAGGAACATTTGACTTCACTTCTTGCATCGTAGCAAACTTGCCAAAAGTTGTTTCTTATCATTTCATTCATCATCTTGTAAAATCTGGAGTAGTATGACTCCATGGACTCTCCATCATGAGAAGTGAATTTTCCAAATTCCAAAAACAAATTAGTCTTGAAATCTTGAATATTGAGAGATTCACCTTGTTGTAGCCTTTCAATAGCTGTCCACATTTCATGAGATGTCTTGGAAGCATCAACAGTTGAGTAGATTTCATCCCCAATTTTAGTCAATAGCAAATGGATTGCTTCTTTTTCTGATTCAAAATGAGCTTTATTTTCAGGAGACATAGTCAAGATTTTCTCAACTGCTGTTCATTCTAGAATTGTTGGAGAATTTGCAGGTACAGCTGGGATTGTGACAATAGTTGGTTGGTATGGACCTTCCAAAATGCATTTCCTCAAGGCAATCACCATTTGTCTTGATCCAATGAAATCTTAGAAACGTGATGCCATTGAGCATTATCTCCCGTTGCAAGGGGGTTTTGGTTTAGTTATGGGTAGGTGGGGTGACATTGGAGAACGATCCTTTTAACAGCTTGCCATGATTTGTTGTTATGCATTTGACTGTCGGTTGTGGAAGTTGTAATTAAAATTGGAGTTGTCATGATGATTGATTTGTGTGATATGAAGTGAAAATGATTTATAGGATCTTAAGTAGGTAAAGTGATTGTTGTTGTGGATTGAAATCAATTAATGTTCACAGGATTTTACAAATCTATGATTTAAACCGAGAAAAAAAATAGAATCTTTTGCGGGATTTTACAAAATCAAAAAGAAACCGTGAAACAATGATTAATTGTTGTTGAAATCGTTGTTGTAGTCGAAGTGTTTGATCTTATTGTTGGTAGAAATATTACATTACGATATTTAATCTATACATTCTCTTCATGTTTTGGTGATGACAAACATGTAACTTATAACACATAACGTAAAGTGCTTAAGTTACTCGTAATCACAAATCATCAATTCATACGTCAACATCTTTCGACGTCACATGTTTTCTTCAACAACAAATTTAAGTTCGCACCCGACGTAAATCACTAAAGGTATGAACAAAAAAACTTTAATTTGTTGAATGATCAAAATGAAATCTTTTATTTTTCCCCAAACCTTAACATTTTTTTTTATAAAATGGGACAAACATTATTAAAAAACAAAGTACAAAAATATTGTTTTGTAAATTTATAAGAAATGTTTTATTCAAAATAAACATTTTGAATTCAAATTTTCTACCAAAAAACGGCTAGAAAGTTCCAGAAAAACCTTCCCCACAAAAAGACAAAAAAAGGAGCGTCTGAAAAATGGGCGGCCCCCTTAATTAATTAAGGGGACTGGCCATAATTAAGGGGACCGCCCTTGTATAATTAAGGGGACCGCCCAAATAAAAAATTAATATTTTTTCCTATAAATAGTGGATTATTTCCACAGATTTTCTCACCTCTTTGCACATAGTTTTTCTCAGATCTAAACTCTTCTTTCAAACCTTTTTCGTTTGAACCACTTAAACTTGTTATTAAAGGTTTGGTTTAAATGTGATGCCAATCATCCATGCCATTTAAGGCAAGAGAAAACTCTCGCTATCATCAAGGATGCGAAGTTATGTAGTTAATAGTTAGTGCATTCGTGCATTCTTACATTCACAATGTATAGATCGAGTCCATGTATTCCAAACTTGTGTAATAGTTAGATCATGGTGATCATAAGAGGGTATGTTAGATTATGATGATCTTGGTAGTGTCTTGGTGATGTAAAGTTGTGAAGTGTAGGGAAGATGTGAAGTGTAGTGAAGTTGTGAAGTGTAGGGAAGTAGTGAAGTGAAGAAGTTGTGTAGTTGTGAAGTTGTGTTGTGAAGTCGTGTAAGTAGTGAAGAAGTTATGAAGTCGTGATAGATTGGTTCTATGCTAAAGATTTAGAAACTCGAGCATCCCCTTTAAAAAAACTTAGTGTCGGAAATTGATATAAGCAACGTTGTGTACGGTTTTCTCCGCCTAAAGGGAGCTTGTTGACTAGTGAAGATAACTCTCGAGTTTGGTGCTCGGGGAGTGGAGTAGGGCGAAGAGGTGCTTCGTGACCGAACCACTATAAATCATCGTGTCCGGTTTGCATTTCCTCTTACTTATCTCTTTACATTTATATTTGCATTTATCGCTCTATATTTATATTTGCAATTGTGTGTTGTGTTGCTTATATAGTTTTGATTGTGTTTGTGTCATGGATTGATGTGAACATTGATGTGAATATGTATTGTTGGTATAGAATTTATATAAACACTCTTCATATTATATCACGCTTGATCGGTGATTTGATACGAAACATTTTTTAAGATTTTAAAAGGAAAACATATTTGGCCCCCCTCTACGATTTTCACAATTGGTATCAAGAGCCACGGCGTTTTAATTTTCAAAACAAATGGTTTTAAAAATTGAGTATGATCCATGTCTCGAAATACCCCATTAAGGGGTTAAATATAAAATGTTTTTGTTGATAAACTTGTATTATTTTGATATTATATACAACAAATTATACTAGCTCAGATAAAAATAATGCTAAAATAAGTGTTATATGTTTGGTATCAAATTCAGAAAGTTGTACTCCCTCCGTCCCACATTAAGTGTCCACTATGACTTTTTTAAGTCTTCTTTCTCCAACTTTGACTCTAAATATTTTTATACGTGTAATATAATAATTGATGCCAGATATATGAATGGATTAAGTTATTATATGTATTTGCATTTGTATAATTTTTATTAAGTATTATATAACACAAATAAATATATTTAAGGTCAAAGTTGAAGAGAAAAGACTTTAAAAAGTCATATGGAACACGTAAATGTGGGACGAAGGTAGTACATCTTTCCGCATAGTCAAAAAACAATTTTTTACAAAAACCGTTCCCTTAAATATTTGGGCGGCCCCCTTAATTTTAAGGGGACCACCTGTCTGATTCGGCAGTTTTTCGGAAACATTGAAAAATCATATAAAATTAACCGTAAGTCCGTTGAAGTCGTGCCACCCGCCATTTCGAAGAGAATTGAGTCTACTTTCATATAAAAATACTTGCAAGTATTTATTTAGTCAGAAAGGCAAAATACCACTTATTGTCCAAAACGTTGAGTTTCGTTTTAACGTAAAACTTGTATTTTATCTTTCTTTTCCTTTCGAGTCGGAACATTTCTAGTCGGTATAATCTTTGAAAAATGATGTTATTAACTTTTAAAAAAATATTAAACTTGACTTTTACGAAATGAGAGGAAACTAATTTTGTCTTTAAAAACAAAACCGAGCTAAGTATTACATTGTTGTATCTAATACACAAAACAACGACACGTCTTTATGTGATATGTTATGTATTAGTCACTTCTATATAATATTAAGTTAAGTAATTGAATATCTAAGCACATGTGCCATGTACACTATTCGTTTGTAGCTAGTTTTTCGAATTATGTCTAACTAGAACTTATGCTAGATTTCTTGTATTAAGATTGCGAAATTGCTCTTGCATTGCATATAGGCATAGATCATTTAATTTACAATGTTACATACACATCTTTTAAATCTTTTCGCTCACTAAGGAAATATACTTAGGGATAAGAGTTCAATAACTTATCAAGTATATTATTAAATATGTTAAAACTAGTCACCTAAAAATTTCTAACGATTTAATCTATTTTTAGCAACACGTTTAAATATTTTTAACAACTTGCTTTGTTTGACCTTGGGTTGGTTAACCACAGAAAAATTGTATTAATACAAGTCAAGTAACTAAAGAAAAAAAAATTCTTGTGGTTAGCATGGTTTCTAACATTACACACAATAATTATATTTTTCTAAAAACATATAGTATTTTACAAAATATGTGTGTTGTATAAAAATTGTTAGAAAACTCATATATATACTTATAAAATATCAAAAACTATGTATATTATACATAACAACAAATAGTTTGTCGCACACGTAAAATTTACGACAATCTTGGAATAAAAAATTAACTTATCATTATTCATCAACCTCACCTTATAACTAATCCTTGGATTCATGAAACACACTATTTAAATGTTTATTTATTTTCTTTTAAATAAGTGTTCGTGAGGGTCAAGAAAGATTTCGAGAATATATCAATTCATTATTCAAATTATGATTGATATCTTTATTGAATCTAATTAACAAGTTTTCGTGTATGGACATGAAATTAGATTCTTATTTGTTTAGCTTCAAGACTATATCAATATATAGAGATATTATTTTGGATCTACATATTCAATCACACTAGATTGATATGAAAATAATTACATCATTTTCTAGATAAAAATAATATGCATCGGATCATAAATCACACTTTTGTTGATGATGCCATATTGAGTCTTCTTGTCCAATGGTTGTGTTTTAAATATTATACTAATATGTTTAATACATGCATCAAATACATAATGAAGTAGGATTGATGACTTGGATGTTTCGTCCGAAATATTCAAGCAATTTACATTGCAATGCAATTGGTAAATGTGTCATTTCCGAAAAACCAAACCAGACTAAACTAACATATATGTATACTTTGCTCAGTACAAAAAAGCACAACTTCGTAGCTAAAAATCACTTTTTAACTAAATTCTAAAATACAAAATAATAATCTTGGCTTATTCACCTAGGATAACATGATGTTTGGGAAACATTATGTTTAATGATTTTATGGAACTTATCGTATTAAACGATTGATAAAGGATAATATATATTCTTATGCCATCCATATTTTCTTCGTAGCATAAAATGGTTTGTTTAAACAAGAAATACACTACATAATCCATTTGAAAAACTATAAGTTATTAGAATTGAAAATAGACCTCTCAAAATATGTCATCAATGCAAAAACAAGTAAAAATACATATTAACACAACTTATTTAATATGATATAACGACTTGATAATAATATTAATTTTAGATTCAAGTTTTTCATGGTGATGCAATTATGGGACAAATGTTATATCAATTTCAAGGAAATCAACGAGATTATTTTTCAAAGGACACATTTAGAGGTCGTTCTCTTGTATCTAGCGCTATGTATTATGAAGTAACTCCCCCGGACATACTTCCGCTGTGACACGCATTTTTGGGGGTGTTACAGTTCATACTTGTGATGATGTAAATCTTTCTACACTACCAATGAAGAAGATTGATTCTGAAGTACTTGTGTCATAGGCCACACTTGAGCCTAATATTAAGTTTAACGTTCAAAATGATGTCGTAGGGCCACACATGAGCCCTACAAAACTAAGACATCCATAAATTCACGTTAACTTTCCTCATTGCTTCTTTTAGCCTTGAGGACACAAAAAAAGGAGTCAGACGTAAGTCCTCCTAAAACCCTAAACATGAGGAATGCAAATCAGGTTCCTAAGGGAAACCTTATTTAAAAAGTGGCACAATACATTTGTCCACAACTTAAGGTAACACATGAGCCTTCGATGATAAAACGCATAAAGGAGTCAGACCCAAGTCCTCCTAAAACCTCTGGTACGGGTGTAAGCACTAGTCAAATTTATATATGTATAGTATAAATCCCATGACAATTCTTTCCAAACTACTTCTCAAACAAGAGAACATAAAAGGGTAAAATCTCACTTAAGAAAACACAATACGTATATTTTTAACCGGGAAGTATTTTCTTCTCGGGTCGTATCCCAACGAAGTCGTGAATTGAAATTCGGGAATAATTCGGAGTCGAGTCAAGAATGGATAAAGGATTTTTGAATTTTGAATTACACTACGAATATAATAGCACAATTAAACTATAAAAACGATTAAAGAATTAAAAACGATTAACTAATACGAAAAAATTAACAAACGTGAATTAAAAATGCGAACTAGAATTTAGAATCTAAAGCACTAATACTAACAAACTTTATACCTAAAAATCACAAAATTAAAAAGAAAATTTAAGAAAAAAAATAGAATTTTTTAGCTATTTTTGTATTTTCTATGAATTTTTAAAGAAAAATGAATTAACTAAAAATAAACTTTTTCTAAAAATTAACACTAAAAATCTATTTCTATTTTTCAAAAATACTAGAATGAAAAAGAAAATTATTACAAAAAGAATTAGATTTTTCCTACTATTTTTCTATTTTCTATGAATTTCTAAAGAAAAAGAAATTACTAAAAACCTATTTTAATTTCTAGAAAATACAAATTTAATTGGAAAAATAAAGAAAAATGATATTTAACTACTAAAAAGGTGCAGAAAACTAATGGTATGAAAATGCCCAATTTTTACTAATCAATTGAAACCTAATTTTGCTTATTAAAACATAAACCCTAATTTTATTAAACCTAATATTAAGAATATTAATACTATTTTATTTATCCTAAAAGAACAGGGTAGAAAGTGCAAAAGATGAAAGTAAGGGGTAGGCGGGGAAAGTAACAGATATTTACACTATAGTGAAAACAGAACACCCTTAACTATTGAGAAAAATACCAAACAGACCCTACGACTTAAACAATATTTAGCTTATTTCAAAAGTGAAAATAAGCAAAACTCAAAACAGAAAAGTTAGACCTGAGCTTTTCTACTACAACTTTAATAAAAGCACTTTGACATTTTAACTACTGAATAAGCAAGAAATTTAGCTTTTTAACCTGTGCTACAGTAACTATGGTGTTTCTTTGAAATTTTAACTTTTCTAAACTTTGGCTAATTTCTAGCTTAATACTCAATGAAAATAAAAACCAAAAGAAACTACAGGAAGCTTATGATGTGTACTAAAGATCTCTAAAAAGAAATAAGCCAAAAGAAAATTAGAATAACAAGAAATTTGCTCTTAAAAAGTGAAGGTTCAGGCTTGATTACTATTCTTAAGCAATTCTTAATAAGCTAAATAGCTCAAATCTAAATCCTAGAAACTAGAAATTTGAAAATAAGCATTACTATGAATATAAAAGAAACCTTGATAAAAGGAAACCTAGATAAAAAAAATCACAAACCACAAGAAATGGAAAAGAACAAGTATCCTCTCATCATTTTTACATTGTTAGCTCAAAAACAACTACTAAACGAAAACGGCTTAGTTTTTGTTCACAAGATAACTTTTTAGCTAAAAGGCAAGATCTACATTCAAACTAACTAAGCTTAAAAGCTCAGATTCTAACTACTACTAATTAATGCTTAAAAGTGAATCCAAAAGAGTCCTTGAAATCTCAGCTGCTGCTGAGAAAAATGTCAGCAGCTGCTGATACAACTTTTGCAGGAAAATTAAGGCTGGACTAAAGCTTAGAAATGAAAATTAAAAGATGATCTATATAAAGCTATGGGAGAACTACTAAATTGCTTAAGGCTAAGTTCTTATTACCTACTTACAAGTGCTAAAAGGCAGCTAAAAAAATGATGAGAATCAGCAGTGGTAACTAACTATCTAAATGTTTCTAAACTTACATTAGCCCAAATTGAACACTAAAATGCTGTGAATTACTTAACTCTAAAACTACTTGACACTTTAAGTTGTCCTGGTGCTAGCAAACTGTTTTAAACCATAGAATCTTTAAGAATGCAAATTAACTCCTGAAACCTTTGGAAAACTTGTTTCTCATGAGAGACTCAACTGAAGAAAAGAATTAGACTAATGGTAATTGACTTTTAGAGTCAAAGTTGTGTAATGCCAAACACTCCTTACACTACTGATTATTTCTATAAAGCTTTTAAAATCTATCTTTAAACTAAATAACTAAAAACCTTATATCTACTCTAGCTATAACTAATCTAATTAAGCTATTTAAGCTCTAAAATTCCTAGCTTATATTTCAAAAAGAGGTACTTTCTCAGCTAAGCTAATCCTTCTAAATGACAGAATTTAAGAAATGAAATCTTAATGAGTTCTAGCTACAACAGCTTAAAGCAATTGAATCTCTAAGCTAACTAAGCAATATTGAACAGGCTTACAAAAAGACAATGCAATAAGCTACTGGATTAAGCTATTTGAATGCTGAAATCAAAATCATGAAGCTAAACCTTTGAATTTGTAGTCTCTGACCCTAGCCACTCTTTCTGAGTGAGTGGCTTTCAAATTCAAATCCTATATGGCACCTTGCCTCTAAACCAATAAGCTATAAGCTCAATAAGCTGAAATTTGCTTATTATTCCTTATTGCTTCCAAACTCAATCAAACTGAACTCAAATGAACATAGTTGAACAAAAATAGACAAATACAGTATTTAAAAAGCTTTTAACAAAATTTGAACAACTTTTGAACTAGAGAAAACAGAATAAGCTCAATTGAGCTTATTACAAGCTTATTAGCTAAAACTGGCTTATAACATGAAAATTTGAACACAAACACAACTCAACTAGTTTTATTACTCTAAAAAGAATAGTACAAGATAAGAAACAGAAGGTACAAATGACTTGAAAGTTTAAAAGCTCAATTTGAAAAGGTGAACAGTACAAGTAAAACTGAAAAGAGAAATTTACAAAAAACTGAACTAACTAACTCTCCACAAACTGAATAACAAGCTCCTATATATAGGTAGAGGTGAGGAGAGGATGAGAACTTCAAGCATTCCTAGCCGTTGATCTCTTCTACTTGAATCTTGGCCGTTGGATGTGATGGGTGAGGTGTTCGCACCAATCATTGCTTTCCAGGTGTGCAAAGTGACGTGGAAGTGAGCTCTGATTGGTGGAGTGGAGTTGGGAAAAACGGGAAAGGGATTTGGGGTGCTTGGGTTTGTTTAGCGGGAAAAACTGTTTTAAACAGTTAAAGGGGCGGGTAAGGTTTGAAAGTATGGGAATATGTCATAACAAGCCCTTGTGTTTCTTTTTCCAAAGTGTAATATAGAAATGAGTTTGAGAATTGGCATTTCTGGCCCTTGTAGTTTTTAAAACAGGAAATGGGCTTTGAGTTGGGCTTGTTTGGTTTGTCTAGTGAAAATGTAATCCGAGTGTAGTATAGGAATGGCCCAAGGGCATTTTGGTAATTTTGCATCCACTTCAAAGGGTAGAATGGTCATTTCACTTCAAACTTTGACTTGACTTTTCATGATTTTGACCTCCTTTGACTTAATTTGACTTTTTGACTTTTCCCTTGTGCCGGGCTGATCCGGCTTTGATATCTTTCTTCATGTCTTCACTTGATCACTTGCCTTTTCCGTTTCTTGTCGGTTTTTGTCGTTTTTGCTCACTTTTGCCTCATTTGTCTTTAATTCCTGCACTCATGCATTAAACACACAAACACACATATCTTTTGGCATTTTTGGTCATTTTTGCAAGTTTTTACGGGTTTTAAACATGTATAATTAAACATCTATCAGTTCCCGAACCAAAGATTAAAAACTTACCTTTTATGTCACTTGCGAGGTACGATTCACCTTTAAAAGATAAACAAACTCTAAGAGGGGAATAAGGAGGGTCGTTCCAACGAACTACGACCCTAAAGGAGAAAGGTTTTTAATAGCTTCATGCTTTCCCACTCCTCCGCTCCTTTGTGCGTTTTTCTCTTTAAAGAGTTACCGAGAAGCTTGTTGATTATTATGTTTAAGTTTCTTTTTTTTTGGAACGGCAATTTGTGGCTACATGGCCCCTAGCCCAGAAGGCGATGGCGCAATTTCTCGAAGCACCCACCAAGGGTTACGAGGATGCCATTGTTTTTCCCGAAATCACCGCGGACAACTTTGAGCTTAAGCATGGTTTGCTTACTCTTGTTCAAAATAAACAATTTTTTGGACATGACAAAGAAGACCCTCATGCTCACATTCGATATATAAACAAGATCACTTCTACGATGAAGTTCCCGAACGTCCCGAGTACGTCGGTTAAGCTTATACGTTTCCCATTTTCCCTCGAGGGGGCCGCCCGGATTTGGCTTGAAAAAGATCCCCTTCGATCGATTCTCACATGGGATGATCTTGTTTCGAAATTCATAAACAAATTTTTTCCTCCCTCCAAAACAACAAACCTTCGAAATGAAATCACGAGATTTCCACAACGATTTGTTGAAACTTTTTACGAGGCATGGGACCGATTCAACGATCTTCTTCGGGCATGTCCACATCATGGATTTTCGGAATTACATCAACTCGATACTTTCTACAATGCTTTGAACTCTAATGATCAAGATTCGTTGGATTCCGCCACGGGTGGTAATTTTTTGAATAAAAGGCCTCGAGATTGCCTAACAATCATCGAGAGAAAATCCAAAGTTCATAATTCACGAAACAAACCAGTTGTTGCCAAAGTGAGTACGAGCAATTCTACCCCAGGTATTTCTCTCGATGTTGCCGAACTTAAAGATATGGTGAAAGCTTTGCTTCTTGATAAGAAAAACCAATCCCAAGCTCTCGCTACTGTAAAAGCGGTCGAGGAAAATTGTGTAACTTGCGGTGATGCTCATTCTTACCTAAATTGTCCCGCCACCGATGGAAACGTTTATCGTGATAATATTCAAGAATACGTCTCTCAAGCCGCCGCAGCTAATTTCAATCAAGGAAATACCAGTTACCGACCCTCGATTGCTAATCAAATTCGACCTCCCAGTTTTCCTCCCATTCAACAAAACCAAGGAAATAATCAAAACCGTTATAATCAAAACCGAGGGAATAATTACAACCAAGGCCAAATTTATCGACCTCCGATTAATTAACCCCCGGTTTACCAAGCCCCGACTTACCAAGCTCCAGCTCCTCAAACACAAAGTGTGTCGAAGGATGATTTCAAAACTACGTCAAAGCTAATGATGCGGTTATGAGAAATATGCAAAATCAAAATCAAAACATGCAAAAGCAAATGACCAATTTAACGGACATGCTTACCAAGTTTGTAAATTCTAATACCGCTTCTACTTCGGGTTCAGGGACACTCCCTAGTAATACCATTACTAACCCGAAGGAAGACTTGAAGGGTATTACCACCCGAAGAGGTGTTGCTTATCAAAGACCCACGATTCCTACTACTTCTTCTTCTCCTCCTAAAGTAGTGGAACGTGAAACCGAGGTGACAAAGGACACGGAGCCTCCTACTAATAACGGAAGTACCAAAGACATCCGACCTCCGGTTGTCCAAGTTCAACCTCAAGTACCAAATTCTGAGCACGTTATTGCTCCTGTTAGTGCTCCAAAGCCTAACCCAAAACCATCAATTCCATATCCGTCTAGACTTAATGTCAAAAAGATCCGTGAAAAAGCTAACGACCAAATTGAGAAATTCTACGAAATCTTTAAAGATTTGAATTTAGAAATTAGCTTCACGGATGCTTTAATTCTTATGCCAAAATTTGCCTCGACTCTTAAAGCTTTAATTAGAAACAAAGAAAAATTAAGTGAAATGGCTAGAACGCCTTTAAATGAGCATTGCTCGGCGGTTATCCTCAACAAGTTACCCGAAAAACTTAGAGACCCCGGCAAGTTTCTTATTTTGTGTGAATTTCTCGGAATGGATGAGTGCTTAGCCTTGGCCGATCTTGGCACTAGCATTAATCTCATGCCATTATCCATGTGGAAAAAGCTTTCTCTTCCGGAGCTCACTCCTACTTGTATGACTCTTGAACTTGCGGACGGTTCGATCTCCCAACCGATCGGTATCGCCGAAGATGTCTTCGTAAAAGTAGGAAAGTTCCATTTCATGGCTGACTTTGTGGTCGTAGACTTTGATACTGATCCTCAAGTTCCCTTAATTCTCAGGAGATCCTTCTTAAAGACCGGACTTGCTTTGATTGATGTTTACGAAGGGGAAATAACTCTTCGTGTTGGAAAAGAAGCTGTAACATTCAATCTTGATCAAACTTCGAGATACTCCTCTAATTATGATGATAATTCGGTTAACCGAATCGACGTCATTGATATGGCTTATGAGGAGTATTCTCAAGAAGTTCTCAGTTTCTCTTCACAAGAAGTTCTCATTTCTCTCGATTGATTCGCGAGTGGCAATTCCCACTCCTTATTATGACCCGATCGTTTACTGACTATCCATTCTACCTCTTTTCTGACCCGACGTTTCTACCAATCTTCTCTCCGACCCTCCACTCCCTCGGGAAAGTGATTATCTTTCTTCTCTGAGAAGTCGATGCATTTCCTCGCTCTTGAATATGATCCAACTTCAACCGGAAGGTTTGATCCACTCTTATTACGACTGACGGAAAGGGACCTTTCGTTTGAAGCAAATTCTTAATGAAGATCCTACATTACCCCCTCCCCTCAATGTAATTATTTCATGCCTAACTTCAAAAGAACTTAAAATTTGTGAAGCTAAAAATGATAAATCTTCAATTGATGAACCTCCCGAGGTCGAACTCAAGGACTTACCTCCTCATCTTGAGTACGCATTTTTGGAGGGTGACGACAAGTTTTCCGTCATTGCTAAAGACTTGAGTGTCAAGGAAAAAGCCGCTCTCATAAAGGTTTTGAACTCACACAAGTGAGCCATCGCTTGGAAACTCTCTGACATTAAGGGTATTAACCCCAAATTTTGTACTCATAAGATTCTTATGGAAGAGGACTACAAATCGGCGATCCAACATCAAAGATGTGTAAATCCGAAAATCCACGATGTCATCAAAAAGGAGGTTGAAAAACTGCTTGACGCCAGATTAATTTATCCGATCTCAGATAGTCCTTAGGTGAGCCCCGTACATTGCGTACCGAAAAAAGGTGGCTTTACCGTTGTTGAAAATGATGAAAATGAGTTGATCCCGATTCGATTGGTTACGGGATGGCGTGTATGCATTGACTACCGTAAGTTAAATGAAGCCACCTGTAAAGACCATTTTCCACTTCCTTTTATGGATCAAATGCTCGAGAGACTAGAGGGAAACGAATACTATTGTTTTCTCGATGGTTTCTTGGGTTACTTTCAAATTCCCATCGACCTTCATGATCAAGAAAATGCCACATTCCTGTGTCCTTATGGAACGTTCGCCTACCGTCGTATGCTTTTCGTCTTATGCAATGCACCGGGCACGTTCCAAAGGTGTATGATAGCTATCTTTCATGATATGATCGAAAAACAATGGAAGTCTTTATGGATGACTTTTCGGTCTTTGGGAATTCATTCGGAAATTGCCTCTCTCGTTTAGACAAGATGCTCAAAAGGTGTGAAGACACCAATCTTTGTCTAAATTAGGAAAAGAGTTATTTTATGGTTAAGGAATGTATTGTCCTTGGCCATAAGATTTCCAAAAATGGGATTGAGGTCGATAAAGCCAAAGTCGATGTGATTGCTAAGTTACCTCATCCCGCCACCATTAAGGGTGTTCGGAGTTTTCTCGGTCATACCGGTTTCCACCGACGGTTCATTAAGGATTTTTCCAAAATTTCCCGACCGATGACTCATCTTTTTAAGAAAAATACTCCGTTCATCTTCTCCGATGAATGTATTCAAGCTTTTGAAACGTTAAAGAAAAAACTTACCGAAGCTCCAATCTTGATTGCCCCCGATTGGGACTTACCCTTTGAGTTTATGTGCGATGCAAGTGACTTTGCCATAGGTGCGGTCTTGGGGCAACGTCATGAAAGGTACTTTAGGCCTATACACTATGCTAGTAAAACAATGACCGAGGCAGAATCACATTACACCACGACGGAGAAAGAAATGTTAGCCGTGGTGTACGCCTATGAAAAATTCCGGTCTTACCTCATCTTGAACAAAAGCATTGTGTATACGGATCACTCCGCCCTTAAATATCTCTTTGCTAAAAAAGATTCCAAGGCGAGATTGCTCTGGTGGGTTCTCCTCCTTCAAGAGTTCAAATTCAAAATAATTGACACAAAAGGAGCCGAGAATCTCGCGGCCGATCATCTTTCCTGATTAGAAAATCCTTATGAAAATGTGCTCGACCCAAAGGAGATAAATGAAATGTTTCCTCTTGAGACACTCAATATGGTGACTTTTCGTGGTGACTCAAGTACCCTGTGGTTTGGCGATTTTGCAAATTACCACGTGGAGAATTTCATTGTTAAAGGGATGTCGTCCCAGCAAAAGAACAAGTTTTTCAAGGATGTGAAACACTACTTTTGGGACGACCCTTATTTGTTCAAAATATGTGCGGATCAAGTGATCTGGCGGTGTGTTTCAGGCCAAGAAGCTATTGATATCCTCATAGCTTGCCATAGTGGACCTACCGGGGGACATTATGGTGCCAACTACACCGCCAAAAAGGTTTTTGACTCAGGATTTTATTGGCCCACAATTTACCGAGATGCCTATGACTTGGTCACCCGATGTGACACTTGTCAACGTCAAGGAAAAATTTTGCAACGTGATGAAATACCTCAAAATTCCATCTAAGTTTGCGAAATCTTTGACGTGTGGGGCATCAATTTCATGGGGCCGTTCCCATCTTTATGAGGGAACAAGTATATAATCGTGGCGGTCGATTACTTGTCAAAATGGGTCGAAGCGAATGCGCTCCCCACCAACGACGCCCGAGTTGTTTGCAAATTCCTAAAATCTCTCTTTTCTCGGTTTGGAACTCCTCGCGCCATCATTAGTGATTGCGGTACGCACTTCTGCAATGACCAATTCTCAAAGGTCATGCTTAAGTATGGTGTCACCCACCGTCTTGCTACTGCGTATCACCCCCAAACAAGCGGGCAAGTTGAAGTCTCCAACCGTGGTTTGAAAAGAATTCTTGAAAGGACCGTAGGCGAGAACCGTGCCTCTTGGTCGGATAAATTAGATGACGCACTATGGGCCTTCCGTACTGCTTTCAAAACACCCATCGGGTGTACTCCTTACAAGCTCATGTACGGGAAGGCATGTCATCTATCGATCAAGCTCGAGCACAAAGCTTATTGGGCCTTGAAGCATGTAAACTTTGACCTTTCGATCGCGGGCGATCACCGAAAAGTTCAACTCAATGAATTAAATGAACTTCGTGATCAAGACTATGAGAACTCTTTGATCTACAAAGAGAAGACAAAGAGGATCCATGACTCCAAGATCAAAAACTGCGTTTTCAACGTTGGTGATCAAGTCCTCCTCTTTAATTCTTGATTGAAGATTTTCTCGGGCAACTTAAAATCCCGTTGGTCTGGACCATTCACCATTGCCCATGTGTACCCTTATGGCACCGTCGAGTTATCTCAAACCGACGGGCCAAACTTCAAGGTGAATGGTCATAGACTTAAACACTACTTTGGAGGGGACATACCACATATGGTTGTCCCGGATCTCCAAACCTTCCCCAAGGACCAATGAATTCAGGGACGGGTCAAGCTAAGTGACCTAAAACAAGCGCTTCGTGGGTGGCAACCCATGCTTATCCTAATATTAACAGTAGTAATGAATAAGTGTTTTGTAACGTGAGGAGGTGTGCCTCTTCCATTCTCTTTTGCTTGTGTTTTTATAATGATTGTCCAGGATTGTCTCGGATTTTTGAAGCCACTCGTGCTGGTGGTTTTGTCCTTCGTTCACAAGAGCTTCAAATCCTCAGCTTCATTTGGGAAATCCAATATCCTAATCTAATCGACTAACGTTTATCTTTAAGCATACTTAATAAACGGCTTAGAGTGACGTAGAAACCCTTCTAAAAACACTGAGGATAATGTTTAGTTCTAGTATGGGGGGGATCTATCGATTTGATTGTTTCTTGCGGCCGTTGTTTTCACGTAATCTCGTTTTTACCAAAATTCTAAAAATTGAAAAAATTTAATATTTTCAAAAATAAAATAAGTGTTTTGTCACAATTTTGACTTTCCTGCTGGGTAGAATAAGAATAAATTTTGACTCGGTCGAGTGTGTTGAGCTCTAGCTTGTTCCTTAACTTTTAGACTAAGCATTCGCGGATCTTTGCGAAGAATGAAATTTGTGGCTTTTTCTTCCATAAGATCCTAACCGGACTAATAAACAAGGATTATTTAGAAATCTTAAGAGCTCATGTATGTAATTTGTGGCTTTTTCTTCCATAAGATCCTAACCGGACTAATAATACGTGCTATTTTTGGAAATAAAACTTAAATCAACAATTTTTGAGATGTAGTCAATAATATTTTTTAGTCTTAGTTCAAATCTATACTTAAATTTTCCAAAAAGAAGTCTTCTCTATATATCTTGAAATGAAATTAAAAAAAATGAAAAATATGATGAAAAATGAAAAAGAATGATGAGTAATAATTATAAACTATGGGTTGATAAAAGTTTGCTGCATCTTGCCGACTCACAACCGATGTTACAGCCTTCTAAAGAAAGCCCATAGTAAGAATAATAATCTGAGACCGATAAAAGTTTGCTGCATCTTGCCGGCTCACAACTGATGTTGCAGCCTTCAAAAAGGTTGAGGGTTACGATTGCATCAATGTTATGTTTAATGTTAAGTGTGATTTAATAAATATAGAGAAAAACTTTTTTTCTTAAATTTAAATATGCTTTTGAACTTAGACTATTTCATTTTAAGTTGTGCTTTTTCTAAATAAGCTATGTGTAAACGGGAAACCTAAGAGTTTTTGAAACCAAAGGTCCGTGAGTCCCGATACTAGTCTCTGTGGGGTGTCAAAAGCCTGGTCACTTAGCCGCAAGGTTGGGATGTGTCGAGACAAAAGTCGCTACATGGGATGATCTCGCCTTCAAACTCATTATTCTCGGGTGGAACGTGAAGCATAGAATTTTGAAAAACGTTGATCCATGGTTGAAATTCGAAATGGCACATTCACCAAATATATAATAATTGTCGTGGGTGAAAAGTTCACACGTCGCAAATATGAGTAGTGTTAGCATCTTAACTTATATTTAACGGTGATTTCGTTTTAAGCTTGGTTTGGAATAAGTAAAAAGTCGGGGACGATGAATTTATCCTTCTTGGGCATTTTAGGATTGAAATGCGTCTTATTCTATGATCCCTAACGGTTATGAAAATAACAAAAATCAAATAAGTTAATTGCTTAAAAAGAAAAATAATAAAAAAGGAAAAATACAAAAATATGTATAGGAATAAGTGTATATCTTTAAGAATGATAAAACGGGGCTTTTCAAAGCTATTGATTCTTTAATTCCCCTTGATGAACACTTAGCTACTTCTCGAGGTAATTAGTCGAGGGGGATCGAGATTCTTAGTTTTCTTAAGTGTTTACTTATAGCATTGCGTGAGGACACGGCAATATCTTAGTATGGGGGATTTTGGTATGTGCTTAATTACACATACCATTTTCCATTAAAACCGGACTTAAATGACCAAAAACGTACCAAAAATACATTGTATTTGTATGTTTTGCATTTGTATTGTGCAGGTAACGGATATCTAAGAAAAGGACAAAAACGAAGCCAAAACGACAAAACCGAGCACGAGAACGGAAAGAGCGTGAAAGAAAAGTCAAATCAAAGCCAAAAGTCAAAAAGTCAAAGTCAACCCCGACAAAGTCAAAGTCAAAGGCGGAGCCGATATCGAAGAAATGTTAAATGGGCCAACCCGTACCCATCTAATGGGCCGGGTCAGCCCATTTAAACATTATGAAGACTTTATAAGACTTAAGCCTTATAAAAAAGGCCTAATACCTCTTTTCTATAACTCGGCCCAAGTCCAAAAGCCCAAACCCCCTTACAACAGCTGTTAACCCATTAACCCACATCACCCTTTACGTTGTTAGTCCTTTAAGGACTAACAGTGCAACCATTTACCTCCCTTAGGGACTGATTTTGCCAAAGTTCAAACATTTTTTCACTACCCGCCAAAATGAACCAGTACTATTCTCCACCTTGTCGACCTACACCTCTACACACCTTGGACCACAACCCAGCTGGCACACACCTCTCACCCTCTAATTGGTCGAAAATGATCCAACGATTGAGAATACACCCTTGGTGACCACTCCAATCCAAGGGTCCAAATTGGAGAGGCTAGAAGCTTCATAGCTAAGAGACAAGATGAAGGCAACTAGGGGTTTTAAAGGACTATAAAAAGAAAAGAAGACGCAGAAGAAAAAAACTAGGACTAGAATAGATTTAATTTGAATGTTTTTTTAATGTTTGATGTACTTTTAAATTCTGTCATTTAATTTTAGTCTTGTAAAACCTTTCACTGTTTTAATGAAAATTTAAGTTTA
>BQNB010023250.1:0-10007 GCA_026074375.1 Tanacetum coccineum | reverse complement strand
ATCTTCTCTTGTTCTCTGCATTTCTTACAGTATAGCCCTTCAACTTTTAATCCATCAAGTTATTGGAAATTCGAACAGCATCTTGCAATTACATTCCCTGGATATTATCAGGAAGACCTTCAATGAATCTCTCTACCCGATCTTCCTCCTCGAGGACCATTTTGGTACACATGATGGTAAGTTCTTGGAACCTTTGAGTGTAAGTAGCCATGTCATTGTTCTTCACCGACAAATTCCACAACTCGGTTTCCATCTTTTGGATCTCATTTCTTGGGCAGTACACTTCAGTCATCAACTTCAATAGCTCTCTCCATGATAAATCGTATGCAACATCAGTTTCGATGGTTCTCTTGTAAGAATTCCACCAGGTTAATGCACTGTCGTGGAAAGTACAGGTAGCATACTTAACTTGATATCTCTCTGGACAGTTGCTGATGTGAAACACAGTTTCCGTCTTTTCACTCCATCTTATCAAACCAACCACACCTTCTGTTCCTTTAAAACTCAGTGGTTGACATTTCATGAAATATTGGTAAGTACATTCACGAGCAACAGGCCTATCGCCTCTTCCATTCACATTATAGTTCTCATTACCGTCACCGGTGTCGCCTCTATTGTTTCCATTTCCAGTACCATTTCCATTACCATTTCCATTACCATCTCCTCCTCCATTTTCATTCCCATTCCCGAGTTCAAGATCTCGGTTAACCCGGCAAGCCTTTAGAGCTGCGTCCACATGCTGGTTGATCATTTCTTCAATTGGGGCAGGGGTCGTACTAGAACGAGTGTTAGTCATTGTTCTACATCACAAGACACAACCCATGGTGAGATTTTGAAAAAAAATACATGATTATTAGATAATGATAATTTAATACATGCTATGAACAAAATATAATTACAGCACGATTGCCGGAACGAATAAATAACAATATAGATAAATAAGCGAGAGAGTCAAAACAAGCTTTTCATTTCATGAATAAAAGCATAATTCGGTTACAACCAAAATCCAAAATAGGTAATTATTTCTACTGTTAACATCTAGACCTAACCATCAGTCTAGTGTCCTACATAATCATGGTACAACTAGTCTAAGGGCGAAAACCCAAAAATCTCTCAACATATGACTCCAACCTCCTAAGTCTCCCCCGAGTATCATCGTGATCCCTACGAACCTGACGAAACTCCTCCTGTAAAAGAGACATGTGAAGACGAAGACTGTTCACACGATCCCTCTTGAATAGTCTTGATATCTAACATAGCACGAACCTTGAGGTTCTCTAACCTCAAGCTGTCAATCCTCTCGATCATACTAACTCTCTATCCCTTAGCTATCAACTGATCAGCCTCTAAACATCTCTGAACAGTCTCAATCATGACAATCCTATCAATACGAACCTCAGACATGTGATGGTAAAATTCACGCACAACATCATCCAAGTCAATCGGCATATCCTCGATTGACCTAACAATGACCCATTTTGGAAGTTTTTCTTGAATTCAAGCACCTTGATGATGCACCTACTTGAAGTGCAAGCTGCTTATAAGCACCTCTCTTAAATATCTAGTTTATTTCTTGGCTAAGAAAGCAACCACATCACCTCTTTGTCTCTCTTTTTAGCCGCGACATCAAAAGGGCAAGCCAACACACCTCAACCGGTACTCCAGCACGTGGTGCTGAGCCTCAATAACTCGATGTGTCATCCCAACATCCCAGAGTCCAATCTTAACATGAATCTCTAACATCATCCCCATCACCAATACCTAACTATACATCAACCTTAGACGAATATGAATCTCATGAACCTCTTACTAGGTGGTGAAAGAGATCATCATTTAGTAGAGCTAATGGTTCCATACTTGTCATAAAAATGGTACAGAATCAACCAGGGATCTACATCTCTTGCGAGATGGTCCAGCAGAATGCTGAAATGAACAGAGAGCAAGGGTCTCTCTGCAGAAATCTCTGATGATGAATCCTGATGTAGTCCGGCAACAAGAGTAGATAATATAGCAAAACAGCCAATGACAAAACGAGACCTCACTAACGAACGCTCGGTGCTCATCCCCTCGGAGGGTAAACCTAATCTAGATGATACATCCAGTCGTAGATCAGAATAGAGCTTGATCTGGTGCATCCAACCTGCCACAAGAGATGAACGGGCAAAAGATCGAAGATAAACTAGAAGAAGAGGGGTGGGGTGTAGTCTGCAAGAACCGAGTATTAGTGCAATGCTCCATGCAAATCTAATGAGCTGGTAAAGTCCAACTCCTCTTCCACGGATTCAGTCCAACAACTTACGCGGACCCATTAATATGGGAGCGGTAAGGTCGACCAAAAAGGAATAGCCTCCGCTCGGGTCGGAAAAAGATCGTTGACCGTGCGACGAATCTCGGCAGGGAATTAAAAAACGTATAACAAACCCAAATAATTTTCCAGTATTCATCAATGTAATATCTACTACTTTTAAGTTCTACTTTTTTACGAAATAAATTTTTCGTTTCAATTCAGCTTCCAACTCCAGTTTCAGTAGTTTACATTTCTACAGTTCTAACGATCTCACACAAACAACTTACCTATGCCAATCCTATCTACATATATGTCAATTCAAACATCATAACAATGCTCAAGTACAATAGTCATAATAATCATATTTTACAAAGTACATTATACTCATAAAATGGTACCATTTGTAAACGTTTCTTATATCAAAACGGGCTCTTTAAACCATTATCGTAACTAAACCTTAAACCCTAATTATCTATGAAGGGTTTTAATATCTGAAGTGAATGTAACATAGCTACTAAAGCAAACGTAATACACCATCACATCTCATATTAATATACCCATTCTCTTCCAAAATAAAGGTACCCGTGTTAATAGTTACAATGTAGCAAAGTCCATTAAGCATTACAATCCAAATAGCGGCTTTAACCTCAGGTTTCAATCTACAAATTTCATCACACCTACTTTTGTACACAGTTTACTAAATCACAAGTATACATGTATAAAACCTTAATAATTCTACTCTACACAGCTCTCATAAAAACATAATTTTGGACATCTCAAAACCCAAATCTTAAAACCCTAAACCCGTCAAACCGAGCCATTTCTAAACATAGAACCCGTTTCATCATTTTTTATCCATTGCTAAACCTAAACCAATATCTCAAATATACGTTGTAATTATACATTAATTACAGCCCTTATCAACTCACTCTTTCCAATCAGCAACATTTCAGCTCGATAATTAACAACAATGTCACAGAAATAAATCTAGAAACCCTAGATTGAACGCATAGTAAGAGATGAACTTTTAAACCGCGTTTACCAGCTCATTATTCCACCCATTTTAACCCAAACGACCTATCAGCTCATTCTCTCAATACTTAATCTACAAGTCTGGTGAACAGATATCATCATTACAAGATCAAATTTACTACGAATTACACTAGCTTGAAAACCTAATTGAGCCACTAAAGTACCCGAAACCAAAACTTTGTGCAATTTGACACACATGTTGGAAGTTTTTCCTTGCATTCAAGCACCTGATGATGCGAACTACTTGAAGATGCAAGCTGCTTACCTAGCACCTCTCTTAAACACTATCTAGATCTCATCTCGTGGCTACAAGAAAGCAACCACAATTTACCTCTTGTCTCCTCTTTAAGCCGCGATAGAAGATCAAAACGTAGCAAGCCAACACACCAAGCTAGTTTCTAGCTTCATGCACTCACTCAGGACTAGCCTCTCTCTTTCACCCTATAGGACGTCATGACAATGTCTTCACCTGATCCACAAAGCCTCTACGATTTCCGGCTGATCCGATTAAGTACAGGTTTTGATTAACAGTCCGTGTAATATCTCCTTAATCGGCAGTCTGTTGACTCCATGTAAGTGAAAAGATGCTGTTGCATCCATCAAGATCCCGGAATAAATCAAGATCTAGAAAGCCTAAATCTCTGTCGAATAAACCTAATGAGGATGCCCTAGGCCTGACCTTTCAGTAAGTACCCGCCGAAGGTGTTAGAGTTGTTTAATATTTACCCGTATAGGGACATCAATTGTCGCTAACTCGAATTTAGAGGCCTTGGCCCACCTGATATCAGCCTTTCGCTGTATAATAAGCCATACTCTCACTCATCATTTAAGAAACACATGCTCACCCACTTCTCCACCTCATAATACCTATTACTAGCACCCTTTGCTCAAGACCCTAATAGGACACTAGTAGAAGTCTCATAATAGAAGTGAAGCAAACCAAGAAAACAAGCGTCCGTTATTTAGGCGTTTCTCAAGCTTCTCTCAAGTCCCAACTTTCGACCCGTTATATTCAAGCTATAATAGCTCTAAACTCCCAGTTTCTGCATGTTCCACTTCCGCTCCTATCCTCTATTAATGAGTATCATATCATAATACAAATAAACTCTCTTGTATCTCTCTGTTTATATACTGCAATATGCAATAGCTCATTTCTCTTTTGATACAAAACCGACACGCTCCGAAACCCTCTTTCATGTTTTTATTAAAACTCCTAAATGTCATTAACGCACAGTAAATGTTGTTATAAATCATCATCCATCTCTAAATAATGTCTCAACCAATTTTTGATTGTTGAGACTCAATTTGAAATTATCTAACCCGTTTGCGTCTATTACATTTTAAAACACTATAAATTGAACTGTATATGCTTCCTCACTCAAGGATCACACACATTTAAATCTTGCGTTGCGTTCTCTCTCATATTTATGCTATATTATAAAGCTATATACCGCTCTTCTATATCATTTCTTAGAAAACTCATAACGAGGATTGCTAATTTTTAGGATACTTTTAGTCAAAAGTATCCAAGCAAGGGGTATATTTTCATACGTAAATTATTGATTTAAAGTAGTATAAACTAAGGCATCAAATACGTATTTGTTAATTTGTTAATAATTTTGGGTTATCTGTAATAAAGTATTACGAATAGGTCTTATACACATTCTCTAAATATTTTTTTATTGTCGGAAAATTATACTGATCATCAGTTAATTAGACGGGTTTTAGTGGGCGACAATTGTGTGGTTTATTTATTTTTGTATTGTATCATTACTGGTTATTGTTGTTTTGTTTTTTTTTTTTTAATTTAATTGTATAGTATTAGTATTTCTTTTTAAGATGTAGTTATTTTATTATTAAAGATTGAGACAATAATAGATTAAAATAAGTTATATAGTTGATAATTAATTAGAGTGTATTATGTTTTTTGGGGTTTATGATTATTGGTTGGTATTAGGTAGTGTTTTGGTTTTTAGTTGTATAAGTGAATTTGTATAATTCATTTAACAATTTATGTTGTGAATTTGGTTTTTGGTAGGAAAGTTAGGTTGGTACTTTTTTGAAATTTATACAATGATCAATATTTTTAAATATTATAATATTAGAATAAAATTAGTGTTTAATATTTACATTAGATATAGATATTTTATGAAAAGGTTTAAATGTTGAGTAGATGATTTAGTTCTGTAATGTTGTTGTTTATTTAGAAAGTGTAGAATAGATTGTGTTAATAAAACTTACAGGAATTTAAGTGTTATAAATTTTTGGAAGTATTATTTTTAATGGTATAGGTGAGTTTACTTTTTGAAGAGATTTTAAATGTGATTTTTATGGTGTTATTATAAAGTGTGGTGGGTATATTGATGGGGGTTAATATAATTTTAACAATACCATAGTTTAATATTATATCTTTGTCGTTTTATTTTAATTTGTAATAGTTTGTTTTATTTAAATAGAATTTTATTATGTAAATGTTTATTATAAAGAGTGAGGGTTTATTAGTGGTTGTATTTAGACATTTAATTATTAGTTTATATTATAAATATACTGGTTTAATTTTAAATGAATGAATGTGTCAAAAAAATATTTTATTTAGTTTGTATTATGTTATTATAAAGTGACATAATGTTTTTTAAATGTTTGAATGTGTACTTTATTATGTATGATAGAATGATAGGTTGATATAATGATCTTTTTTTGAATATTTTGATTAAAGTGAAATAATTTAATTTTAATGAATCAATGATTAAATGCCAATTGCCAGATGATTCCGAATATTGAGAATAGACTCTCTATTGGGGGGGGGGGCGGTGAGGTTGGGGTGACGGCTCCATTTCTGTATACCCATGAATGCGTTTGGGTAGGCCAAAAAAAAAAAAAAAACCGGCCAACTAATATATGTCCCATAATAGGGTAACCTTGGCAAGTTACCTTTCCACGACATCTGTCCCCTAACCAATATCACTACGCAGTGAACTTCACCTGTTAACGTATTGGTGTCCATGAGCCCTAGGCGTACACTATATAATAATGTTTACAATCTCTTTCCTACCCACTGACATAATTCTGTATATAGTTACAATTACTACCAACAATCTTAGGGATGTATACAACGAACGTAGCCCATCACTATTACAAAACTTGCATTCAACGCTATACATAAATAACACCAACTAGTTATCCATGAATCAAAATATTGTTCTCCATACAATAATCTACACTGTTCACTCCCTATGAATAAATGTGCTCCATGATAATTGTCCCCTAGCAACAATGCCAATATAGTCCATTATGAACTAGTAATTCAACAATTATCTATTACAAACCAAATGAATTTCAACTCAACTCTTTGAGTGTTCAGACCATTTCTTTATCGCATGTATATCTCAGTTACTTAATGCAACTTAATGGCTGGAGAGGCGTGGACTTAGAAGGATGGCTAAAACTTGGTTATCATTCACATTTTATGCGTTTTTAGAATTTGGACCGTGCCATGTTTGTAACAACTCCTGATTTTAATGAGAATGACACATGTCATCTTTTCTAAAAAACGTCTCTTTTGAGTCATGTTTCTATGATTGTGTTCTGATGATTCTGAAGTAAATACCCCCACATGAAGTAATACCCCAGATTAGCTTCCGCTGCTATATTATCAAAATGGGGGTGTTACAGAGTGGTATCAGAGCTCACGGTTATAGAGAACAAGGGTAAAACCTTAACTATAACTACTTTTTCTTTTGCCATCAATGTCCTCCGTGCCACTACATTCCCTGAATTGTGAAGATGCCACTACTTTTTCCGAATAGTATGTAAAAATACATAACTACTATACTATTATATAAGTAACTTATGTTATTTACTACTGGGTTGTTACAGTCATGTCTTCGTCCCCTCACTCCACTATCGTTCCCTCTGATTTTGATATTAATGATGCTATTCCACCACCCCAAGTTATTATTGCTCTACCAGCTGTTTTACCACCATTTCTAATATTATCACTATCACCAATGTTTGATTCTCGAGATTTCTTTCCTTCCGAGAAGATTTCATCACCTAAAGACACTAAAACACCTATATCTCCATCTTCATCAGTAGAATCTTCATCACCGATTAGGTCAACTACACCACCACCAGACTCTCTTTAATAAGTCTATCTTCGCGGAGTTAGATAAATTCGTTATGGATCACATCACGACCACCGGGAAGTGAACCAGACCCCGAGGAACCTAATGAGTCAAATGCCTGCTAGAATGTTCATCTCTGGATATCCTTCATGATTATATACAGTTCGTCATCAAGAGTCTTCTGAACAAGATCCAAGAACTCAAGGGAGAACCACCATATTAGATTTGTGTCGTTTACAGTTTTCTAGAAATCTAACCACTGGATGTATGGTATAAATAATGACGCTTGTCTTTTACATAGACAAGTTATTTATGATCTAATACAGTGGTGATTCCATTATACCTCGTCATTTCATAATACCAATTATGTGTATCGAGATTATCTATCCTATATCCTGAAGTACGATATCTTTTATTCTCTTACCATCCAATTTTCTCAATCTTTGTATCTAGAAACACTAAGCCTCCTATTGGATCACTCATTCTATTATTTCTGTATCTATCTCTCGAAGTCTTGAATTCAAAATTTTCCAATTATATTCTGCAATATCAAAGAATGATCACAAGTCTTTTTATATCTAATATTAATGCCAAATGATTTCATACCACTAGGTATGAAAATTTTGACAAAAGATTGTTGATCAGCTTTCTTATTCGATGTTGACTTTTAAAGGTTAATGGATAACGATTCTTTATGATCAGAATGGTGCAGCGGAAGTGTGGTAGACCCATAACCCACAGGTCTCATAAATCGAAGTATTCCATCCACCCGAGGTTCTGACAAGATAAGGAACAAAATGGGTATATAGAAATAAACTCGATAAAAATGGGGTGGTAACTAGAAACAAAGCTAGGTTGGTCGCCCAAGGTTATAATCAACAACAAGGAGTTGATTATGATGAAACATATGCACCCGTAGCTAGACTAGAGTCCATAAGAATTCTTTTAGCTTATGCCTGCGCACTAGATTTTAAGTTATAACAAATGGATGTGAAGAGGGCATTCCTTAACGGTTTTATCAACGAGGAGGTTTACGTGGCACAACTATAACAACCCGTAATTTTTATCAATGTAAATATCCATTTATTAAGTTAGATGCAATGTACTATCTATCTATTATATATGAATCATCTTTTTCAGGGAAATTTTTCGCTTTATGACATTACTTACATTACCAATATCTCAACATGCAACGCAACTTGCATAACTAAAGTTAACGAGCTCACGCAACCTATCTATGGCAATCCTATCTACATATATGTCAAGCAAACATCATAACATGTCAAGTCAATATCTTAATATCATTATTACATAGTACATTACTCATATAATGTACCATTCGTAACGTTATATTAAAACAGGCTTTAAACTGTTATCGTATGCCTCTAAACTCTAATTTCATGAGAAGTTAATATCTAAAGTGAATGCACAAGCTACTAAATCATATGTACAAGTAATATAACATCTCATTTGAATATAATTTCCCTCTAAAATAAGGTACAAGTCCTTTAAAGCATAATGTACAAGTCATTAATGCACAATATCCAAAATAGTCGTTTTTACCTCCGTTTTCATTCTAGTTTCTTTACCACCACTTTTGTACAAGCTCCTACACTCAATATATAACATTTAAACCCTAATTACTCTACTCCTAAACTCTCATACATGTTTTAAAAACCCTAAACTCTAAAACAACCCTAAACCCTAATTTGACTTTAAACCTAAAATTAAGCCCTAAAACTTAAAACCAAGACTTAGCCACTAATCCTAACCCTTAAACTATAATCCTAACATAAATCCTAAGCCTTAATATACCTTAAACCCTAACCCTAGTTTGAAGAAAAACCTCAAAAACCCTAAAACCCTAAAACCGAGCTAGTTTCTAAACCATGACCCGTTTCTTCGTTTTTACCCATTATTAACCTAAACCACTAACCAAATTAAGTTATAAACACTTACTTACAACATTAAATTTCATAATCCATCATTATTTACTCCATTATACACGAATTAAAACTTAAAAACCCTAACCCGAGCTAGAATTGAACCCGCCACATTTTTACTCCATTTTTACCCATTTTAAAGCCAACCAAGCACCCTACCACCTCCATGAACTCAACCTTACACCCCTAAGCAGCTTACTAGCACCTTAAACCCATCTCTTGGTTACCAAGCAAGCCACATCTCCCCTTTTGTGTCCTACTTTAGCTGCGGCCACATAACCCCTTCCACACCTCACCACCTTGTAATCCTACCTCCCTAGCTGTTCATACTCATCCCATAGCTTCTCCACATCACCCTCTAGCTGATACATGTGTCCTAACCTTGAGGTCTAAGTCTCCTTGGCCACCAAGGTGCCATTCGACTATAAATAAGAGGGTAAACCCTTCATTCTTACTCATCCCCCACTTTCTCCTCTATAAACCATTAATGGCAGCAACTCTCTATTCCATAAGTTTTTAAGAAGATCCAAGAGAATTAATCAAGAGAAGTATTGAATCCTTGAAGCCCCGGAGTCATTATTCTAGGCGTACGAAGCTAAAAGTCCCGATTTTGACCTATTT
>BQNB010023249.1:0-58560 GCA_026074375.1 Tanacetum coccineum | reverse complement strand
TTTTTGGGGGCCAAAATACTTTAAAGAGATAATCTGTTTGTAACAATAAAAGGTTAAATTAAAACCCATTAATTTATCCTATATATTTTCTCAAATAAAAAATATTATGGGCTTAAAACAAAAATGTGCAACGATCCTTAAACAACGTTGGTTTGAAATATGTGCAACGATCCTTAAGCGCTAAAAGGTACACATTTAATATTTTGTTCTTGAATATGTGTGTCTAATTGGGGTGTATAAGCATTATTTTATAAATAATTTTCATATACTTGGTTTAGCACACCTTATTCGCTTCTTCCATAAAATATTTTTGATTAAGCATCACTCATCCGGATCATGCTGTCTAAATATAACATTTAGGGTATTAAGCTCCTTTATTCAAAACTCAAACATTTTCTCACGAACTCCCATAAAACCAGACGGCCACCTTATTTTTATATAAACTCCTCTCTTCCACTACCACTCCTATCCATTTCAAAAATCAAATCATCTTATTTTTCCTCTCACTCAACCCTACCGATTACCATCATCTATGGAAATTCTCTTGGAAATTTTAAGCCTCGTCATGATCGACATCATCATCTCGCACTTAATGCTCCTCTACCTTATGTTTAAGTTTTCGCATGGGGATTTGTTCTTTGTTTTAGCTTTTTACATTACCATTGTATTTCATATCCTTTGTATTGCGTTAAGCATTGAAATCAAGTATATGTAATATATTTTCCTTCTCATCGTGATTATCACGTGCTTGTTATATTTCTTACGCCTCCATCACACGTTAACTCACCGGAAAAATAAATTGGTGACAAAACAAACAACACAAATAAAACTTAGTTGTATTTTTTTACTCCCATAAATACAAAATATTATACTCATAAAATAATATAACAAATTTTTTTAACAATTTTTTTTTTTACTTTTTTGTCCTTTGTCGGTTCCATCAGCTATAAAGGTCGGTTCCCTCCTCAAGAAGGAACCAGCAGAACCGGCCATCTGACAGGACAAATACATCAGGCTTCTTTTTTATCTCTTCACTGTTTCAATTTTTTTTCTTATAACCACCATTAACGAATCTCTGTGTCTAATTTATTTTTTGGCAAAATCGTCATCTAAATCGTGCAATCAATTACATTATAAGTATTATCTCTAAATCATCTTTTTGATTTAAACCTAGATTAGTTCTTTTTAGGGCTCGTCAATTTTAAAACCCTCATCATCGACGAATTTAACGTAATAATCTATCTAAGATATCATTAGTTAGGAATTGCATCTTATTTTTCGTTAGAAAGTCGGTTCATTCATATGAACTCGATGTCGAATTTTTTTTTCGAAAAATCGAAGGGAAATAATTGATATGGTTTGACATTATTAATGCCCCTAAAAACTAGACATAAACTCAGAAATTTCCAAAGAGTATAAACATGGTTTTTCTAGAACACCATCGCACTTGAATTTCGACGTAACAAGTTTATTCGACTTATTCGATAAAAACGTTAAAATAGACCTATGAACCGGAACCATTCGTTTGATTTGTTTTATTGGAATTATTTTCCTTAGGTTCGAAATGCCGAAATCCATTCACATCGACCACCAAGATACCGCGTACTACATTCGAAAATACCACAAAACCCCATGCCTAAGTGAGGACGAAAAGGGGATTTACAAAAACTTTGAATGACGTTTCTTTCATGAAGGTCGTGTTGTCCGCCCCTCCTATCTAGATGACCAACCCAATCTTCACCAAACTTTCACGTCAATCAAATTCGATTGTCTTCTAGATATCAACAAACAAATTTGCCCCGTGTTTGTCCTTCAATTTTATAAAAGCGTTCGACTCATTCAAAACTTGGACGAAACTATTTCCATTGCCTTTGTTATCAACAATGTTGAGATTTGTCTCCGACTCAAGGAATTTGCTTGAATTCTTCGTGTTCCCTGTGAGGGTGTATGCATGTTCATGACCGAATGGTCTATTGCATCTCTTCGTAATTGCACCGATCCAAATCCAAACTACTTGCATCCTATTGAAGATCCCAAAGTGGTGCGTGACACCATTTTCTATGAAAACCCCCCGAAAAAACCCATAAAGTCAAGAGAAAACACGTTTTTATCGATCCCTATCAAATGGTGATTTTTGAAGTCAAGATTGACTTTAAAAAATGGGAAACTATTCTTAGCGAAAATGCCATTAGTCTCTCGGGAAACAAGGACCATCCCAATGCTTGTCTTGCGTACATGCTTTATTGTCTCACCATTCAATCTAGCTTATTACATTGCCAAAAGAATAGAGAGTGTAACCTAAAGCGACGTGATGGTACTTCCCTATGGAATGCTCCTCACTCGCCTCTATAGGCATGTTCACACCACCCATCTATATGCTATCGTAGACCTCCACTACCTTGTGGACCACATCATGATCCCTTTCACCAAAGGCAAGACATGTAGGATAATGATTGATGGAAAAAGGCCTCACCCTCAAACTCCTTCAAAATCATCTTTGTCACCCTCTCCCACTCAAAATCAAGAAGAAAATGATCCGGTAGACAATTACACCCTTGATCCGATTGTCTACATGAACCAACTTCCACCCATTCCCGGAGGAGAATCTCCAGAATTCAAGCAAACCAAAGGGATGTTCAAATGCTTTGGTCACTTTCTATCCAACCTCGGGAAGAAGTAAGGGTGTGCTAAAAGGTGTGGGTACTTTTTAATGGTGTGTTTGGGTAAACATTTTCGGATATGTATGTGTGTGAATTTCTATTTCTTTTGTATGGTCCAGGCTTAACTCTTAGATAATGATTTGTGAACTAAAACTATCTATGCTTATGAATGATTATTATGCCATTTATGCTTGATACTTATTCTCTCTATCTAGAATTAGGAGCATTTGGTATAGTTGGAAATTATAGGATTTAAGCGTTAAGTCTTTTCCATGAGCCCTTTGCACTTTTAAGGATTACTATTGGATCACTATCTCTAATGAAAAGTAGGCTTAGAAATCTATTACAACATCTCTAGGAATTTTGAGATTTTAGGAACCTTGTCTGCAACAGTTGGTTCCCTCTGCAGCAAAGGTCGGTTCCATTATGGAAATGGATCCGTCTAGCTGGTTCTATAGTAGACACTTTTATGTTTTGGGTAGTTAACCTTTTAATCCAACTTCATAAATAGGCTAGTTGTACTTGTCTTAAGGTCATCCAATGACTGGTTTTGACTTATTTAACCTAAAAAGCAATTCTAATAATTATATTTAGAGAAAAATTAGTGGACATAGCATTTATTGTTTTTGCATGCACTTAGTGTATAAGATGGGACCTTGTTTAAGCTTGCAATCATCATCCTAACACCACCAAAACCTGAGAAAACCATCCTCAAAATCCTCCTTAATCTCTTCAAAAATGGCTTCAAGTGCTTCATCATCCACCAAAAATTCTTTAAGAAAAAATGGCAAGAAACAATGTGATTGACATTTCTTCGAATGAATCTTTACCTATTCAAGAAAACAACCTCATTCCTACAACTCTCAACACCATTCTTTCACTATCCATCACACCTCCAAACATTAGCCAAACAACCCCAAGTCAACCCATAAAAGTCTCACCATTGGCTCCTAGAGCACTTGTGTTCTCAACTCCACCAAGCTCACCCATCGAGCCTCGTCCCTATTTGAACTCCTTAGATGAATTACTTCCAAGAAGCACGAATCCACCATCACCACCAAATCAAAACATCAACCAAACACTCCCACTACCAACCCCTATAGACTTTGAATCGTTCTTTCACCAATCAACCTATCAAGAAGAGGAGGTAGGATGAGTGCTCAACCCGAACCATTTATGAGTCAGGATCAAACATTTCAAGAACTTGGACATCTCTAAAATTTCTCCCATAACTTGGAAGACACTATCCAAAATGCACAAAGTGTTCAAGATAGCCTATTGCCTCCGTTCACCACTATTCCTTCACAAATGCCACATCTACCACCATCACAAATGCAAAATGGATTCTTGCCTTAAGAAACCCTTCCACACATTTCTTAAAATCCACTATCCTTACTCTATCCTCATACCACTTTCCAAACACTCCCTTCCCAAAGTTCCCACCATAAACCATTTCGTCCAAATACCTCCCACCATCACAAACCTTTGTCCCACTCAATCAATACTTATGGGTTGAAGGACCTTCATCCACCTATCAACCACAAGAACATACATGCCCCCATTGCCAACGAATTCAAACCATCATTCATGATTTTTGAGACGATATACGTTTTATGCTCAACCACATTCTTGAACGCATCAACCACATAACCAACCAAAATCCTTGAAATGGTGATTGAAAGTTTAAGCTCTGGATAAATAGATTAGTTATTTTAGAACTAGATCATGATTTAATTTTCGTTGTTTTAGAACAATGTATTTTACTTCATGATTATTATGTTCTCGTGATCATTAATGAAAAATTAGCTGTATGTTTAATTAATCTCTTGCTTGTTAATGATCTTTTAGTTGAAATTACAATATTAATGCTTGGACAATGTGATATAATTTGTTGAGTTGTGATAGTGGGTTTTATTAGAGCTATTATTTGAATAATTGCTTCTCTCCGCCAAAATTGCGGTCCAAGTTTGACTTGTTTGTTTCAGTCAGCCGGTCCCTCATTCTCCAAGAAGGCCAGTTCAGTTTGCAAAGGAACCTTGATGGAACTCAGCTGCTCAGGATTGAGTTTTCCTTTTTTATTCAACCATTAGTGAAATTTTGTTATAACCTCCTTTCTTTATACAGGTTTCTCCCTACCTATGGGGAGTTTACTTCTTGCCATTAAGACATGTTACTTGATGCGTATAATTTGTTAAAATTATTTTCTAAGTTTATAAATTTATAAAACTCATTAACCGTTGTCTACACGAACTAACGGGCAGAGAACCTAATCATGTGTAGTGTAGGATTGGTAAATCTGAGGTCGTCCCAAGAACTAATGGGTGGTCTAAATCTGAGTTTTAATGGCTGTCACGTTTAAAAGCTGCTTATACGATTAAATTGTAAGAGAATAACAGAGAGGAGTCAAATTTGGTTTCTTAGTCAAGGGAATTGGTATAGTGGAAAACTACTAAGAAGATGAACCTATTTAACTAATTAAATATCCTAAGTTCAATTATTTTGATCTAAAGTGCAATGGCTAATTCTTATTTTATATGGTGGTTCTAATATCGACAGACCCAAATTGACATTTGAAGTCTGTCATATACTTCATGCGATCCCAATTCCCTGAAAGTCACGAAGGTAGGGCATCCAGGTTGTAGTGATTAAACCCCAACTATCCTAAAGACTTGTCTATAACCTAGATAGATTATAAACCTCCTCTGAAAAGTTCTTCAACTTTTTAAGTATTTAAAGTGATAAAGCTGGTAATTTGTTTAATTCTTACACTAGGGATAGATGCCAACTGATATGTGAGAAATCACATATCCTGTTTACATCCAAATTGACCCTTAAAATGATCATAATGTGCAAAAATATACTTGTATTTGTGTATTTTGTTGTTTGTGAATGTGTAGGTACGGATAATGCAAATATCACAAGAAAACGGTCAAAACCGGACAAACACGGACACGAGAACGGAAAGAGTGCAAAAGAGCCAGAAGTTTTCTAGCAAAAGGTCAACATAGTCAACCCTTGGTCAACATTGGTCAACTACAAAAAGACAAAATCCTCAAAATACCCTAAACCCTAACACCATTATCTCCTTTATAATAAAGAGATAACGGTCGTTATCCCTTTATAACATAATTTTATAACCAAGCCTAAATCCCAAACTGTAGCCTAATTTGTTATACCCGGGCCCAAGTCAAATCCTCCCACAACCCCGAGTCAAACTCAGTTATAAAAAGAAAAAAAGCACGGGAATTAGTTTTACTATTCATCATCATCTTCGGTTTAACCTCGCGTCAAAATCATGGGGTAAATCCAAATTGAGCACGTGGCTCAACAATTCAAGTGATAAGGTACGATGTGGTAGAGTTATACGTCATTGAGAGCTCTTATTGGTCCAAGCACACAAGGAAGGACATGCGGACAATTAAAGAAACACACCAATGATTGGGATTTTGCACTAAATCTAGTGCAAAATAAGCACAAAGAGGTCTGATACACGGAATGCCACGTTGGCAATCCGTGTGCTCATCAAATCAATCTAACGGTTGAGAAAATGGATCCAATGATTGGCAAAGATTCAAGGGATGAGATCAACTCAAGAGGAGCGTGTAAAGAGAGCCTAGATCATTCTTCTCAAGCTTATAAATAGAGGCCTCTTCACACAAAGCTAAGGAGTTATATTTTTTTAGCTTATGTATTTTCTTTTCAAACTGTTTTAGATTATTGTTCTCTTAATGTAATTTCAATTTCCAGTATTGTAATCATCTCTTTCATTAATAGAAATCAAGTTTTTTCCTACTATAATCTTTCTTTTCTCAAGCTCACTTTTATACAAAACAATGATTAATAATCTGTGACTGTTCCATAAGCTAGTTATAAGCTCTTGATAAGCTCAATTAGTCTCTAAGCTAGTTTGGAGCTCATTAATTCACTTAATCATACTTAAATCTTAAATAACCAGTTCAATATAATGATCTATACGGGTTTAAGATTTTTGGATGATGAACTAGCAATGGAAGAGTTCATAAGACTTTACTAGCTTATCCTTTGGATAAGCTAGAGCTTGTAGAGTAGCTCCATGAGCTTATTAAGCCTTTGTTAAGCTAAGGCTCTTGTAAGTTTTTCCAATTTACCTTTTGAAGCTTTACTTTGCATTCTAGCTTAATTTCTGCTTATCTAGCTTGTTGTTTACTTATTACTGCTTTTAGTAGCTTAGATTTACTTATAATGGTTGTTTATTGCTTTGTTTAGTTAATTTAGTAGTTTAAATTTCATTGTCATAAGTTTGCTTGTTATTTTCATAAAACTGTCAAAAATAAGTACATTAGCTTAAACTTATTAATTCTACTTATTTTCAGTCTAAATCGCTTATTATGACTTATATTAGCTTATTGATATCTGGTATCTATACTTTGATCATTAAATTCGAATTCATAAGCTCAAAATGAACTTAAGTTACTTTAAAGGGGTGTTTGGCACAAGGCAGCACTAACTTTAGTTAGTGCTGCCAAGGTCATCTAGACCTTAAGGATGGATTTCAATTACAATTGTGGATTTATATATAAAAATAAGGAGCTTAAATGTAAAAATCTAGTTTTTAACAAGTTTAGCAGGTATGTTTATTAGATTCTGTTAGTATAAGCTTAATTAAAAATAGCATTATAAGCTCAAGTTAGTTCTAGCTTAATTGGTAGTTTAATTTACTCTCTCTTTAGTGATTTTAATAGTTTAGCATCAAGTTTTGAAGCCTTCACTTGTTGATTTTAAGATTTGGTTAATTTGGTGGTTATATGCATCAGATAGCATTTAGGAAATTTAGCACTTTTCAACCTTAAAAATCAGAAGGTTAATTTAGTTTTTAGGTCTTAATTTTTTAGCATTCATTAGTTTTAAGGTCATTAATCAATTGTTTAAACTTGCTTTTTAAAAATAAGCTCACTGAGCCATCTGTTTTTAAGCTGCAAATTAGCTATTTGTCTTTTAAACCAAAATCACACTCAGTTCAGTATAAGCAGTTTTCTATTTACTTTTTCATTAAGCAATTGATCTTTAAAAGGATTTTTAAAAGCTGTTTCATGAACTTTGGAAGTTAAACTTTAAGCTTGTATAAGCCATTTTGTTATTAGTGTCTTTTAGCTTATAGAAATTGAAGCCTAAAATTGTCTTTAGGGGCTATTTGGTTTTCAGAATTAGTGATAGTGCTTTTTTTGATAATTTTAGCTTATGGCTTATCCATTTAGCAACTTTCTAGCTCAGATTAGCTTTTTAGTTTAGTTTTAGGGTATTAATAGTTTTTTTTATATATCAGCTTTAGCTTATTTCAGTTTGTACCCTATTAAGTTAGTTAGAAAAAGCCTAAATGCTCTTTGTCTGTTTTCAGCTCATTTTCTGGCTTATTGTTCAGCTTTTATAAAAAGTTGTTTTTATTAATGTTGCTTATTTTTATCTAATCTACAAGTTTGTTTTTTAAAGTTTTTCTAAAAAAAGGAAAGGTGGAAGTCGGGGGTGCGCAAGGCTCGAACCCCCGACCTCAACATCCTCACCTTTTATAACACCTCACAACACACACTCCCTACCAACGTGCCCTGGAGTCTTTTTCATTCTAACTTTGCAAAATCTGTTATTTATACACCTTTTAGCCTTTTAAGTATAATAAGAAGTTTTTGCTTATTACACAGCTTATTCGATAAGCTGTGTTTCCAATTTTATTTTTCTTAGATTCTTCACCATTTAATCTATTTTCCGTAATTTTTTCAGATTTTTTATAAAACGTTTAGTATTTTTTATATTTAATTTTCTTTAAAATCGTTTTTAATTCATAGAAAATTATAAAAAAGTCAAAAAAATAAAATTCTTTTTTAGAAAATTTTATTTTATCATATAGATTCTAGGAAAATTAGTTTTGCTTCCGTAGAGTTTAAATTACAAAATTTTACTTTTTAAAGAACGGGATTCATTCGTGTTTTTAAGCTCAAATCAACTCCGTTTTTATTATAGTTTTCTTTAATCTTACTTTTTAGTTAATTAGAGTCTATTAAAAGTGAAAAATTCATTTTAAGTTTATTTTTGGAAATTTAGGGTTTTTAGTCACAGTTTAGGGTTACCGTTTTACGTTTTTAGCTAAAATTTGTTTTTCCTTAAGTATTTTTAAGTTTTTGCCTTATTTTTATTGTAGTTTTAGAAAAACAATATCAATCTTATCCCATTCAAACATCGATTCTAAAAACGACTCTCGACTTTCAATTGCTTTTCTCATCGGGGATAACGACCCGGGAATCGTACTTCCGGATTACTATAACTGAGATATTTTGATTCCTACCATTCTTTTTATATATTTATAAGTATATTTTATATATATTTACTATATATTAAAGAGTGTAGTCAGAAGTGATCACCAACTTATCCTAGTACCCTACTAATTCTAAGTTCAACATGTCAGCCTAATAGAAGAACTAATAGGATCTAAACCACCCGCAATACTACCAAAACTCAGAGATCAATGACAGGCAATAAGGATATTCAATAAAACAATGGTTAGACAATGAGATCAAAAATAAATAAACAAAGTATAATTAACAAATTAAATGACAAGAACAAAAATTAAGCATAATAAATATCAAACATCAACAATTTAAGTTGAGATCAAATAAATCACTAAAAAATATTAATTATAATCAAACAGTAGTAGTTGAGGAATCATGTGCAAATCATGATAAAACAATGCTCTCGATCTTCTAGTTAGATCCCGTGACGAACCCCGAAGAGTTCGCCATATACCTGAATTAAGCAGGCAAGCAACCTGCTCTTTTTCATCCCTTGTCTTGTTGCGTCAGCAAAGCACGGGAACCACCGAATGAATTGAATGAATGAATAAATCATTCATGTGTGTAGTATATATATACTACTAATATGGTTTTGCATTTATATGAGTTTAGTCCTCGATGTTTACTTTAATCATTGAAACTTCATAAAATATGCGCATCTTTGGTCCTTGTGATGAGTCATCATTACGGCGTAACTGCATCGATCGAGTTACGCCGTAATTCATCTAAAGCAACATTTCTTCTTTTAGTATAAAATTAGTTACGGCGTAATTACATCGACCCAATTACGCCGTAGCCCTTCGTCAGCACAATAATTCTTGAAATATTAATTAATTACGGCGTAATTACAATGGGTCAATTACGCCGTAATTCTTCGTCAGCATAATATCTTCTTTTAGAATGATTAATTACGGCGTAACTCCTACGGGCTAGTTACGCCGTAATTCTTCTAAACTTCACATTCATCCATCGCTTTTTATCTTTAAAATATAGTACCCTTACAAAATAATATAGTAGTGGTATTATTCTTCATTTGGCTCATAAGTCGCTTCCTAGAGAAATATAGTAGCCTTCCAATGAATTTAGTACATCTACTAAATAAATTAGTATTGGTACTACTTTTGGCCATTTCTCGCATCTTTCCGTTCGAATGCCTTTAATTACTTGAATTCGAAATATAAACGAATTAAGTACTAAATTCATATAAAAATGATATTAAGCAAGGCAATAAACGCGGAAATTTGATATATATAAAAGTATTAACTATTTGATGTTATCATTACTAACATTTGTCTTTGTATCATTTCAAAATCCATTTTGGATTCCTTGACGCCCTCATTTAAGGGGAGCTTTTGTCAAAGGGGAGCATATCATTTGATTCACTTCGAATCATCATTTTACCCGGATCTTGTCGGTTCCTCGCATATTTACTTATTATCATCATTGCATTCTTCGATTAGTTTTTCTTCGACGCTCTTTTTGTTTCGACAAAAAAGGAGAGAAGAAAGTAAAAACTCCAATTTAAAACCTATAAATCTTATATTTTACTTCCAATAAGTTTATGTTTTGTCATCAACAAAAGAGAGAGATTGTTAATACAAATAAACCGTAAAAACTTTTATTTATATTTTAGGATCTATCTGTGTTTTGTCGATGACAATCATAAAACCATCGGAAGTAGAAAATAAAGTTTTTTCGTTTTAAACCAATAGTTTTCTAACATGACGATAATCATTCATCACCCATCATATTCATCATTTCGCATTATACGTCTTCATTACCTCTCACTTACTAAAACTACATTCTTCATGCTAAAATATGATTAAAATACTTTTCTATAAATTAACCTGGTTACTTTGTTAAAAATATATCTTTCAAAACAAATAAAAACATAGAATAACACATATCCTTTCTACATATCATATACCTACATTTTTCATATAATGCAAAAATCATTTTTCCTTAGTTTCTCAAGTCAAATATATTTCTACATCATTTGTGACATCATCATACAAGATTACACAAAATATTTTAAGATTTAGAAATCTAAAATTCGGATCTTGTGTTAGGAGGCCGGTTTCTTTATTTTATACTAGCCGGTTCCATTTTGAGAAAGGAACTGGATAGAACCGGGCTACAGGACAGCCGGTTCCATAGGCTTATACCGGCCCGTTCCTTCCTGTAAAAGGGACCGGCGAAACCGTGCTACAGTACCAGTTTTGACTATAAATACCAAGCCATTTCTCTTGTTTCATACACTCATTCACTCATACATTTCATCTTACATTCATCTATTCTCTGATCTCATATCATGTTTCAAATCATATTAGTATTTTGGTGATTTTCTTAATAGGAGAAGATTTACCGAGTATGCATACGAGATCAAGCTTCAAGGCTCGCTTGTTACAAGTGTCTCTCATCTCATGAAGATCCAACTACTGATCTCAAGTCATCATTTCATTCATCATATTGATTCAAATTAATCATTGTAATGTGTCGAGGGTGCATAGTGAAAAACTAGTGAGTTAGTGGATAGGATTTCGATTATATGTTGTGAGATCGGTTCTACCTTTGTTAGAACCTAGTATTTGGAGTACGAGTAAGTGTTGTAAGGTTTGTCCTTCCATGTTAGGACACAGTATTTAGCTTAGTACAAAATAAAGGGTAAGCGACGTTGTGAGGCTTCTCCGCCGATTGAAGGAGTTTGGTGACTAGTGATTATGAACTCTCGAGTAGGTGACTCGGGGAGTGGACTAGGGCAAGGTAAGATACCTTGTAGCCGAACCACTATAATTTTTTGTGTTCTATGTCCTTTATCTTTATGTCTTGCATATCTCGTTAAGTTAATTGTTTATATGTTACTTATCCATAGATCGAATAATACCTCAAACAATTAACTAATAATTTTTGAAACTTCAATTTTTATTGGTAAATTATTCACCCCCCTTTTAGTTTTCCTCATAAGATAAGCTTAAGTTGTTCCTCGTGCTCCTTCGTGCCTCTTGAGTAGATCAAAATATGATCAATGAATACTATCACGAACTTATCTAAGTATGGTTTGCACACTTGATTCATGAGATTCATGAATACTGTCGGTGCGTTGGTCAAACCAAACGACATAATTTGGAACGCGTAGTAACCATAACGAGTTCTGTACACGGTCTTAGGAATATCCTTTTCTCGAACTCTAAGTTGGCGATAACCAGAGCTTAGGTCGATCTTTGAGTAAATGCTAAATCCTTTTAGTTGATCAAATAAGTCATCAATCCTTTGAAGCGGGTAACGGTTCTTCACAGTTAACTTGTTTAATTCATGGTAGTCCCATGCACATCATGAAGGATCCATCCTTATTTTTGACAAACAATACCGGAGCTCCCAAAGTGAAGAACTTGGTCTTATAAATCCCTTGTCTGAGAGTTTTTGCAATTGGTTAGACAGCTCTTTCATCTCGAAGGGGGCTAGTCTATAAGGCGATCGTATTACAGGTGCAACACCAGGTACTAAGTCGATTTAAAATTCCACCTGTCGGGTCGGTGGAAGTTTTTAAAAGTCTTTGGAAAAGACTTCTGGAAAGTCTCGCACGATAGGCACATCCTCAAGTCGCTTCTCCTCTGACTTTTTCTCCATCTTCTTTTCAGTGATTTACGCCAGAAAGACGTGGCATCCTTTCTGTATATACTTTTGGGTCTTTGTGCACGAGATGATATTCAATCTAGACGCACTTCTACCATTACTTCTATCACCTTGAATCGTGAAGATTTCATACCGTATGGGATATGAACAATCTTCTCATCACAAACGATCATGACATGGTACTTCATTAACAAATCCATTCCGATGATGACGTCAAAACTACCGAGTTCTACAGGCATTAAGTCAATGTTGAACGGGTGATTTAAGAAATTCAGGGTACAACCCTGAATTACAGTGTCGGTTCCTATTAGCTTCCCGTCAGCTAACTCTAGTGTAGTTAGTGTCTAATGTAGTTGGGACGATATCATTTAAGGGGATAAATGTAGTCGACGCAAAACTTCTATCGGCACCAGTATCAAAAAAGATAAAAGCATATCGGTTATTGAGGAGAAACATCCTCGTAACGACATTCGGGTTTTGGTTGACTTCTCCTCCTCCCAATGCATATGCTTTTCCTCGAGCTTCTTTATTCCCAATTTGATTTCCACGGTTTTGGTTCTTCAACTTTGAGTACGCACTTTGGTAATATCCTTGCTTTCCGCACTCATAGCAAGTAACTCCAGCCTTCTGATTTGCCACCGTGGCTCTTTGAGTTGTTGTAAGAACGAGAGTCCTACAATCCCTTGTCATGTGACCAACTCTCTTGCAGTTATCGCATTTCATAGTGCATGGCCCAATATGGTTGTTAGAATCTAGAGAATCATTGATCCGGGGGTCGGGGAGACTCAAACCATAAGATAGCCATTTCTAGTGAAAGAGTGTAGTGAGAGAAAGAAATATGTAAAATGAATAAAGAAGGAAAATGATACAAGAGTCTCAACCCCTCCATGGAAGCCATAGAGGGGTATTTATAGTCCATATGCTTCTAAACTATACAACATTGCTTATTCTAGTCCATGCGTATGTGACTATAATAAACTATGGTAATTTCGTAATGTCGTCACATAAAATAAATTCCTAACAATCGTCCCCCATGGGACGATATACAAAATTACTTATAATATTTTCCTAACAAGTACATATTGAATAAGAACAAGAACTTCCATAAAGCTTCCAATGATAATGATGTCTTTTGTGGTCTTTGACTTCAAGTCTGCGCGCCAACATGAATCATCTTTGTAGTACTTTGTAGGAGAAATATTGTAATATACATGAACTAGGTAACCCATACACTTCTGGTTAAGGAGAAGCTTCTGAATCAGCTTCCCCCTAATTCATTCTGCATATGATTGATTTAGAAGCTTTATTAGCTTCCCCCCGAACCAACAAGACTCTCTTGAGCAGTTTTAAAGCTTTCTTACAAGCTTAGAATAATTAAAATGCACAGGGGAATTAGTAGCAAACCACATCAAGCATTACTACTCCTTTGATAATATGATTGGTGATTAACCGTTCAGGGAAACATTAACTGGATCAGTAATGTATCTTCTCACGCTTGAATAATTCTTCTCACAACTCTTCCCCTGGAAGTTCAAATAATGCATACTTAAAAATATCAAGGTATCTCTTCCCCCATGTAGTTGAAGTGATGCACCCGGAAGTAACAAGTTTAAAGCACTGATTTTCTCTGCGGTTATGACATTTGTCTTCCCAAAATGTCCTGAAAAAGAAGAAGGTATAGGCTTTATCACATATACTTGTTGTGCATTCTGGTTTATCAACTTCTTCCCCCTTGCTGGTTTTGATACCTCGAAATCAGCAAAACCTTATACGCACACATACTTGAATACTTGTGTGAATAATAAATTAGCTCAAATCTATCCCGTAAGAAACAACTACTGATAAAGTCTCTTCTCATAAACTCTCTCTGACTATCATTTTACCAAACCCTTTGTAGGCTATTTGAAGTAACCACTGATGGAGTAAATCGGATATACCAAACTTGAAACTGAAGTAGAATTCCCCAGACTTGTGACTTAATCTTGTACTATCTGTGTGATAATGAACAGTGTACCCAATACCCCACTCACAAAGTATAATGAGTAACCTCTTGAAATATCCTCAACTGCATGAGACGCTGAGTACTACAATGTAACTCCTTAAAGTGATAGCTACCTTGTGAGTATAGAGAGAAAGAATCACAAAAGCCACTAGATATCCAAGTCTTCATCACGATCCGTATATGCCCGAACAAGTCATCTTCGTTGAGGAGGTAGAAAGAACAGAAGACAAAATAAGTACACACCCCCGTGAAATACAACTTCAATCTCAAATAAGTGATACTCAATCAACTCCGTAGTCACTTTTAATTACATATCAAATCTAGCCATTATAATTTAAGTTCCAATGATTCTTTATAAGAATTGATCCCGGTCTCAAAAATTAATCTAGTCACTTTATCGTTGAGGAGCCCTAAAATTTTATTAATCCATACATAATTTTTAGCTCATAAATCCCTATAATACCAAAAAATTAATCCCATAATTTATCATTATAACACCAATTTTCGGATGCTGTGTAGATATATCCGATCTAAAAAGAATTATCAGCCCATAAGTATTCGGTCGGGATAGTAAGACCTAAATGTGTAATAAGCATAACCTGATCCACACTAATCCACAACTTGGAATACTAGGATATATAACAAGCACTTATCTCTAATTTAGTGCAACCCTAATCATAAACACATCACCTACCACCCTTATCTCTCTAAAGTGTAGACATCATTTCAGTCACCAAACCCCATCTCAAAGCTAACATCATTCTCCCAAAGATGAGATCCAGTTAAACAATTAAACTCTTACAACAAAGAAAGAACCATGTTCTTCCACTGCCACTCGAACCACATCACTCAAACCATCTCTAAGAAAACTCACACGAATACATCTTAAACCCAACCAAAACCCTGAGTACACTTGTTCTATAACACACAACTGCAAGAATCAACTCCTTCATTTGGTTTTTGAACAAGGACGATATAAGCTTTAAGATCTTGATAAAAGGTCTTAGGTAGGTGTTGCATGTGTTTGTTTTTCTTGTTTGTTCTTGTGTTTTAATCGAAACAAAGATGGAATACAACATATTTGTTATAAATCACTCTTTATTTTCAAATATTAAAGAGGGTTTATCCCCTTACATAGATCAATGATGATTTGATTTGGGTTGTGTAGATCTTTTTAAGGTCATGACATATCTTTGAAATATTCAACTGAAACGCAACCTGAGATCTTGATTTGTTTTGTATCCGTTTCAAGTCTTGGATGGAGATGGGATTTGATGTAGATGTGGTTGTATTTTGAGGAGGATGGGATAATGATAGGTTAGAGGATTTGTTGTTGGTGAATCAATGGTTGTTGACGTAGGGTCTAGGATCAGTTGTGTTTGGATTAGATGTTGATGCTTATGGTGTTTGAGTCATTTGTGTCATACTGTTCTCTTCCTGTCTTTCTTTTCTGGTTCTTTACTCAGTTGAGTTGACTCGGTAACCTTGGTAATTATCGAGTTGACTCAGTCTAGGTATGGGTGCATATTTCGCAGTATAAGCACACCTGCACATATTTCACATAAATAAATCAAAACATATTTCGCTGATTGAACCACCTGCTTATTTCACAGTTTAAACAAACTGCTTATTTCGTAGTTTAAACAAACTGCATATTTCGTAGTTTGAAAAACTTACATATTTCGCTGTATAAACCTGTTATGTCATATTTCGCAGCCTTCAAAACAAGTGCATATTTCACAGACTTTGAAAAAATAAGCCCAGAAAAAGCGACGTACAATAAGAAGATAAGCACCAGAATAAGCCGTGAACAGTACAAATTTTCAAATAAGCCACATAAATAAGCTCAAAAGCAAACAAACACAAACAGACTATAGAAAGTTCCAATATGTGACATATTTGAGACAAACAAGTAGATCTATCATTAAAAGAAAATGACAAAAGTGACACAGATTTGAGACCGACCGGACCACAAAAGCATAAACCGACCCAAGAATGAAACCTGGCTCTGATATCAAATGTTAGAATCTAAAGAATCATTGATCTGGGGGTCGAGAAGACTCAAACCATAAGATAGTCATTTCTAGTGAGAGGGTGTAGTGAGAGAAAGAAATATGTAAAATGAATAAAGAAGGAAAAGGATACAAGAGTCTCAACCCCTCCATGGAATCCATGGAGGGGTATTTATAGTCCATACGCTTCTAAAATATACAACATTGCCTATTCTAGTCCCAACGTATGTGACTATAATAAACTATGGCAATTCCGTAATGTCGTCACATAAAATTAATTCCTAACAATGGTGAAACTTACATTTGTTGTAGTAAGGTAAATTCCAAGCATACGTTTTCTTCTCTCCAGGCCTAGCAATGTAGGCCCTTGCTACGTTTTGCCTCTTGGGTGGTGGTTGTTGCACATGCTTGTTCCCTTGGGTACTCTCCCACCTTCTATTGTTTCCAGCTTGCCTTGCAGCAGTAGCACATACCTTTTGGTCCATTAAACTATTAGCCAAACTAATGGCATTTTAAAGCCTTATTGGTTCAGCTGAAGTCACATTTCCTTGGATGTTCCCCAAATGTACCTCTCGATCTTCTTTTCCTTATCCAAAACCATTCCCAAGCATAGCAGAGCCAACTCTTAGAAACGATGGATGTAACCCACAACATCAGTACCCTTAACAGTCAAATTTCATAGTTCGTTCTACGTCTTATTAATCTCATTCCTAGGTCAATACACTTCAGCTATCATCTTCATGAGTTCTTTCCAAGACATTTCGTAAGCAGTATATTTCCAACCGTCTTGGTATGAGTGTTCCAGCATGTCAATGCACTATCCAGCAGAGCGTATGCAGCGAACTTCACTTGACAATTGGTGGCACAGTTGCTGATGTGGAACATAGATTCCATCTTCTTGAACCATCTTTCCAATCGAACAGCTCCCTCGGTTCCTTTGAAGTTGCAGGGTTGGCAGTTCAAGAATTCCTTGTATGTACAACCACGAGTGATGTGCACAGCTCCTCCGGCACTTCTTCATGGGGTGTTCCATTTCCATTGTTTTAGTTTGCCTTAAGGGTCGCCATTGCGTCGGCCACACGCTGAGCTATCAGTTGCTCGATATCTACAGTACTCGCTCCTTGTCGGGTAGTCAGCATTTTTCTTCTAAGTCATAAGAAATATACACATTGTGAGACTTCGTACAAGACGCACTAACAGCACGCAACAGATACTATAATAAGATCACGATACACAGAGAATATAATGAGATCATGATACGCAGAGGGTATAATATACCAACCAAGTCAAAGTAAACAACATTGTAATATACCAAAATCATAACCAACATAGTGGTATTAATACTTGGTACATGATGAGTAGTCATTTTATACATTTTTTCGGAGCCATTTAACCCCTTAAATCATGAAAATATTCCCAAATTTTATGATTAATCATTTCTTTTTGTAATTTTAGCATTTGGAAGGCATTTGGAGGAAATACACGTGACTTTTACTCAATTTGAGAAGAAACGGGACAAGAATGCAACTCTACACGAAGTTGATCATGAGATGGCATATAGTTCGTAGAGACGGCGTCACAATTCTTTGTGACGATGTCAAAGTATCAATGGGACGACATCAAGATCTTTTGGGACGACGTCAGAGTAGCCGAAACTAAGAAGCCCATAGAAGATTCTACGGGTCGACGACGTCGCGATTTGTATGGGACGACGTTGCAATTAAAACTCTATATATAGAACCCTTGTTTTCTAGGTTTTATGAGCAAAAAATATTGGAAATCGTTAAAGAACTTTAGAGCAGACTTATTGGTCATTTTTAGGGTTTCTTAACCTTTGTGTACTCACTATAACTCCATGTTTAATTGTAGTGAAGTTCTTTATCCCTTTTATTCATTCGATAAATCTATGTGTTGTTTGATTAATTATTCTTCGCTTTCAATTAACATGCTTGGCTAAATTTATTTGTGTTTGCTTATGATTGCATGAAACCTTGTTAATTATCCCTTTTATTATTGCTTCTTGTTAATGGTGTGCGCGTTAGGCTTTAGAAAACTAGCTATAAGATATTATATTAGCATAGACGTATAGAGAAACGTGATTAGGTTAGAGGAAAACTAGTAATAGTCTTCATACTACCTTGCCATTTGGGTGGATTCTGAATTAAGTATTTAATTATACTTACACATTACATTAACGAGTGTGACGGGCAATAAAACAAGAGATATTAAATAGGGAGTAGTGCATGATTAGGTGAACATAATTGTTTAACCATATGAGTTTTCCATCACCTTTACTTTTCTGCAATTAGTATAGAATTAGGAGTAGTTATTAGTAGTTTAATCAAACCCCTCTTCAAACCCAAGATTTTACCTGCTTTCATAAAAACATAAAAACATAAAAATAATCTTCTCTCAACCTTTAGACCCCAGTGACCATACAATTCGAGCCTACCCAAACTATTCCCCTAGAGAACGATCAACCCCCCGAGTCTTACCTATACTACACTACAACGATTAGGTACTCTGCTATAGGGGGAGGGTTTTGTTAAATTCTGCGTTTGCAACATTCCGCATCAGTTTTGGTGCTATTTGTGCCGATGCAGGGGGAATAGTCTAGGTTTCGGATTTTATCTATCTTAGGTCAACTCATAAGATTCCTATCAAGTGAGATTTTATTATCTTGTCAATTAGCTTTCTCGCTGTCTATCTTTTCTTTGTTTTGTAAATCTTATTTTTCATTAACCACCATGGGAGATGAAAATCCACCTCGTACCTTAGGAGATTATTCCCGATTAAGCCATGATGGCTATCAAAACACCATTGAGCTCCCCCATGGGAACAAGTGGTGACTCTATGATCTGACACCATCCGATTGGTGCAAAACGGATGTTCATAACACAGACTTCGGTCCGAGGATCCAAATCAACATCTTAAGGATTTTCTAAAAATTGTTGACTCTATTGACCTTTATGTTAAAAATAGGGAAAGCATGCGACTGCGTTAATTTCTTTTTTCCTTCACGCGATCAGCTAGCAATGGCTGAACGTCTACCCGGGGATCCATCTCCATTATTGAAGAGGATCTCACTACTTGTGTTCCTTGCTTAATTTTCCCCTACAGGATGAAAACTTGATCAAACTCCAAAATGACATCTTGATGTTCCAACAACACCAAGGTGAATCTCTTTCCGAAGCATGGACTCGTTTCAAGGACTTACTTCAAAAAGTACCTCATCATGGCATCGATCTTTGGCTCCAAGTCTAAATCTTTTACGACCATGTAAACCCCGCCACAAGGCGCATCATCGATCAATCAGCCGGTGGTAAGCTACGTGACAAAAAAGCCAAGGAATCTTGGGCACTTATAGAGGACCTAGCCCTCTATAACAACAAAAGTTGAAATGACCCAAGAGACTTTGCTAGATGGTCAAGGCAATCTCTTTGCCTCAAGATGTCACAAATGCATCCGACCGTCGTCTCATTGAGCTGAAAATCAATTTCATCGCTTGATGGAAGCTTATCTTGCTCATAAACCATCCGTTCAAGTGAACAAAATCACTTTTTTATGTGAAATTTGTAGTGGTCCCCACGACACTAAATATTGCATGAAAAATCCCGAACAAGCTTTTGTTGATTATGAATCCTTATGTAATAACGAAGTGGGAGGTAAGTCGTTCACTACCAACCAAGGGCCAAGAAATTTTAACGAAAAGACTAGTGCTTGGAAGGATAAACCAAACTTTAATTGGGCATGAGCTCAAACCTTCACAAGTCCACAAAATGGCTCATTCTTAACGTACTCTTCTAATGTTCCCCACGGACCCTTCAATTATCAATCAAAACTTGAAAGGGTATTGTCCGATTTTGATTCTCATCAAGAAAGAAGATTGTCTAGTCTTGGGACTCAACTCAAGCAACAACAAGATAAAGTAATCAACATGATCAACACATTATGGAAGGTTATTTCGGACAAATTTAACAATGCATCCACTCGTGACATTGCAAAAAAATCCATTGCTCACGTAAATGTTGTATCCCATAATCACCTTGAGAATGGGCACCTCCGAACAAAGGAATCATCAAAAGTCCATCAAAATTACTTTATCCAAAATATCAAGCACAACCATCTTTAGGAGAACAATTTGGGAACTCCTCCTCTCTAAAACGCGTACTGTAGAATATCAAATCACACAACAATCTATGAAAGAAAGAAAGAAATATAGAGAGAGAGAGTGGTTGGAACAAACTAGAGATATAAAGAAATATGTTATTAGTGAATGAACCAACACCCTCTCCACGAGATAGAAAGGGCTTTTATAGTCTTACAATGGGGCGTCCATGGGCCTTTAGTGCCATGGACTTGGCCCAGTTAGCTTACTTTTACACAATGTTTAACTAACCACTTAACTACGAGCTACGAAATACATATTAGGAGTGACCGAGACTTTTTCGTATTTCTAAAAATCTTCCCCTAAGGGAGGTCACTCTATTTTACAAAAACTTAAGCTTAGACGTCTTGCTCGTAGTCTTGAATCTTTTTCTTTATCTTGTGAAATGTGATGTAGTGATCATTTGACTTTAGACTTGAGCTTGTTCCTTTAGATTGACTTGCCTGTGATCATGAGCTTCTTGATATCATCAGCTATATATCATCTCTTTTCATCATCTTGTGATCTTTTGCCTCTTGTAATTTTGTGACCTTTGGACCAACTCATACCTTTCTTTATCTTGAAAGCTTGTATAATCATCTTTCTTGAAATTCTTTAACTATAACACTTTGTGACTTCAAGGAAGACGTGCAATATCATAGTAGCGAAAGTCTTTTGAAACATGTACTTGAGCTTTCATAATGTCTTTACATATGTTGGTCGGCTATGAGCATGTGGCTATGAATCTGACTCGTCTTGGGCCAACTGCTGCCACCATCAGGAATACATGCAGGTTTAGGTTAGTGATAATCAACAGATATGGACGAAAGTGTCTTTGTTACTTCGTCGAATATGGTTGCAATAACCACGGTTCTCCCTTAATCAGTATAAATACTGTTTGTGATCAAGTAGAATTTAAAAGAATCTCCTTGACAGGGTTTCGCAACTGCACTAGCCGTTCTCGTTACTAGAGCGTCTCAAAGTAGACAACACGGTAAGAATGAATATGTGAGTTACTGTCTCACAGATTGAGTCGTCAGTTCTTAGTCTGGACCGAATTGATATCCATTGTCACAAGTTTGATCCATATAGGATCTCACAAGTCACCTACCGCAGAGCTTGTTTGATGTTGGATGATAAAACTATGTAACATTTCATGTCTAAAATTCACGGTTTCAAATATAGGTATTCACGATCTCAAATCATGTAGTAAACAAATCAAGCTTTAGTAAAAATAATCATGTAACACTTACGTATAGAAATCAATAAGTTTGTGTAGTAAAACGAGCACATATTCTCACCCCGAAAACAGTTTAAGAAAACCATTAAAAGAGAAAAGGTGGGGCTATGAACTCACAAAGTATTGAAAGGTAATTGTACTGTAGTAAAATATACAAGTTTGTAAACGAGCATGTATTCCCCTCGCGGGTTTATAAAACATTGAAAAGATTGAAATGCGAGACTATGAACTCACCTCGAGTGAATGGTAATCAACAAGTATTCACAATAGAAAATGCGTCACGCAAATCGTCGAATGCAACCTAATCCAATATAGGTCGTATAAGTACTAAACACTTGATTATTTATAGGTCGTATAGCTCATTATACTATCGTTCGGGCTATCATAATTAAGAGGTCATGTAGTGAACGTATGAGGAGCTAGGACACTTTAAATCGTAAATCCAACAACTCGTCGATACGCCACCCCGAAGAGGCCTCATTATGAAACTCCCTAGTAATATAGTACTTTGATAAACTAATACCACATATAGGTCTATATAGCTCAATCACCATCTAATTGTTTTGGTAAAATTGTGTTTAATAAGTTAAAACGTTTATAATTACTGTTTTAGTAAAACTAGCATAACTTTCGCGTTTTAAGCCCGATTTTAACGTTTCTTATGCCCACGCTTTCGTATTAAGACGAGTTATCATAAATTTACATTTTTGAACTTTTGACCTTCTGGTGAACAGTAACTTTTACTGTTCACACCAGACCCTAATTTATTTTTATCGTTCTCGTTATCGTAAAACCCGTAAACGTCGTATTTTATTCGTTATAGTTCCGTTTTTAGCGATTCTTTCGAGCATGTTCTCGTAATTGAAAGTTTTATTGATTTATGAAGTTTAAAAATATAAAAGTTTCTGTCATGAATAGTAATTTTTATAAAAATAGTTTTATAACACCCGGTATTTAAAGTAAATCGTATTTTTATCGTATCTTTTTCATTATAAGGCGGTTTTTCAAGTTCTCTACATATTTGGAAACGTCATGAGGTGTACTATCTTTCTAATACATAATATGGCTGTTTCAAAAGTCGACCCAAAACAGTCCCATTGAAATAAATAGGTACACTCGTATAACTTTGTTTTTATAACTTACTTTCTATACTTTTCAACTAAATAATTACCACAATTCCTTTATAACTCATAATATACTTATGTCATATATATTATATATTCCAAGATCACAAGTTCATATGAAAAAGTGTTAAAAATCATAATCACAAGTAAGAATCCCTTTAACATGTTTAAAACCCTAAATGGTGATTTAAGCTAAAATAGAGTAAACATATGCATAGAAATGAAAACTATAAGAACATAAAGGGTTCTAGTAGACCTTATGATGTATGATGATGATGAACAAAGTAATCTAAACCCTTGTTTAGATAGAAATCCAAAGCTTGCACCAATGAAAACCCTTGTTTTCTTAATAAAACCCTAATCTTCCTTTTCTTGATTATTACTTGAAAAAGGTAATCCAATGCTTGGAAACACCTTAGAATATCTTAGAATGGATGTGTATAGATGTGTATAGGTTGTATAAAAATTTGTATGGATTGTTTATAGGGGGGGTTGAGCCGTGGGTTTGGTTGAGAGAAAGAGAGATAGAAATTGTTTTTAGTTAAGTGTTGAGAGTGTGTAGATGTTAGTTCTTGCATGCAAGTAGTATATATATATAAGGTGGTCAAAAGTGTGCATTTGCTAGTCAAAAAAACATGGTGAGGGTTTCTAGGAATGTTGTTTTCATGTCTTTGGTCAAGGTAACATTGTATGTGTATGTTTAATGTGTAAAAGATGTACAAGACCAACTTATGTGAAAATTGTGTGCTCCTTGTCCTCCAAGGGTGTTGTTTCCGTGAGTTAGGGGGGAAAGGTTCTAGAAGCCTTTTTGCTAGTTAGCAACATATCTTGTTAAATATAGAAAAGTTACTAGTTGTAGATTTATTTAAAAGATGACAACTTGCAAGTTTTGTGCATTGGTTGATTTTTTTCTTGTACAAAGTGTAAGATAATATTATCTTGAGTAAATTTAAAAATACTTTGGGTATTGGGTACAATCGTGGTTTATTTTGTTGAAGCGTAGAAAAGAATTATTTTTGTGGTTCCGGGTAGCCTAAGTATTTTTAGTGCGAAATCGTAATCACTGTAAGCAACCGATAAAATAAAATTTAAAAAGTTGATTATTACTTTCATAAAAATAATATATTGCTTGCTTGACGAAAACTTAATTCGTTTGGTTGTTGTTTACGTTAATGTTGATTTTTGTTACTCCGAGTTAATTATTATGATAAGAACTATAAGTAAACGAGTAACGAAAACTATTATTTAATGAATGGTGAAATTATGACGATAATAATTTGCGTCATTATAAATGACTGAAAATACAGAATGTTACAGTCATTCCTCCGGTTTAGAAGAGCCATGTCTCAAGGCTCAGGTTGCAACACCTGAAGAAGGTACGGGTTCAGAGAAAAGATGCGGAAATTTTCTCACTGGATTTTGTGTTCTTGATGAAGAGGTGTGTTTTTAAGGTTGTCTACTATCAGCATGAAATGATCTTCCTGAAATGCCAGAGGTAATCTCAGTCTATGCCCTCAAATTTACGAGGGCCAACGATGCAATGCTTCATTTTGTCAAATAATGTAATGTATTAAATGTTTCCAATAGTTTTATAACGAGATGAAATAGTTAATAAAGTAAACGTGAAGTAACTCATTGGGTGACAAATAAAAGTGGGTTTTATAGGTTGACAATCGAGATTGTTTCTAAAGCTCGAGTAGGTCATAACATAGTATAAAGAATATCGAACGAAGCGAGAAGCAGTCAAAGAAACATGAACGTAAAGAAATTCAATCAAACAAAATGAACGTTAAAAAGTCTTTTTTAGTTGTTCTAAAGCTAGTTATCCAGGTGACACGTATGAGGTGACCAGTTAATTGGCGTTACTCCATCAAACTGGAAAAGCCTTCAAGCGATGGATTACTGAAACAAAATATGCGATCAAAATCATAAGAAGAGTGTTCCAACTCGGAGTCGAATGTAAAGTAAACTAGTATTGGTGTTCGAGAGCGTAATGAGTATATCAGAAAGTTCTGCGATAGAATCGGAGTGATCAATATTCTTATAAACAGGATCCGATATAAGGTAAAGATTAGATGTTTATTATGGTTAATGTATGAGAACGAAATCATACTATAGTTTAGTATTAAAACTCATTATATAGTAATGTTTGTAGGTGCAAAAGAGATCATATAAGTTACCTGGGAGCAAGCAAGCGCGGATATTGGATAAAACAAGGAGAGACTCTAAATTTTGAAAAGCATGGTCATAGTCTAGGTTTTGAAAACGACCTAGTTCTCTATGACTTCAGCTCTGATACCATCTGTAACACCTCGAAATTTCACAACGCAGCGGACATGGTAACAATGGTGGTGCTACTTCATAGTCAAACGCACAAGTCACAGAAACGACCTCAAAAGAGAGTTTTATATTAAAATGTCACATTCAATTAGTAAAAATGTCAGAGTTCAGGTTCCATTTATAATGTATTAGAAAACATTGTCAAAACGTTTGTCAAATAGTACTCAAGTTATTAAGCCTTCAAAAATATATATCCGCGCGACTCGAATGCTCCCAATGCTCCACTAGCAAAATAGTAACCTGAAAATACATGCTAAAACGTCAACAATAATGTTGGTGAATTCATAGGTTTAAGTAAAAAGCAGTATTGAATAATTTAAGAAATATTTCAGAAGAAAAGTAGCGTTACAACATTTAAAAGTGTTATTCTAGCTCTAGTGTGATTTAATAAATCTAGTAATGTTCAGTAGTGGACCACAAGATCGAAGTAATGGTGGACTAAGTACGTATTCCGAAGTCCAAAACAAATAGTAGACTATGAAACACATTCAATAGTCTAAAGCATGTATTATTGCCCTAAGCTCATGACACCGAACCTTAACGTAATAAACTGTAATCAAACCAGTACTCGAGGTTTGTGCCCCAACACGGATACAGATGTTACAAAAACATCCTACGAATTTTCTTCGAATGTTAAATGCGTCAATGGTACAGACTAGAAATCACAGCTAGAGTGGGGATGGTCAGTCCCGATAGATCTATCCATAACACTAGCGTATACCCAGCAGGTAATTAACGGTTCATGATAAAAGGGGACTTAAATGGCAATACGGTAACTTAGGCAATAATGTAATCAGGAAATAGCATACAGTTTTGAAAACACTTGTGTCCGTAGTAAAACAATCATGTCTAAAATTCACGGTTTCAAATATAGGTATTCATGATCTCAAATCATGTAGTAAACAAATCAAACTTAGTAAAAATAATCATGTAACGCTTACGTATAGAAATCAATAAGTTTATGTAGTAAAACGAGCACGTATTCTCACCCCGAAAACAGTTTAAGAAAATCATTAAAGGAGAAAAGGTGGGGCTATGAACTCACAAAGTATTGAAAGGTAATTGTACTATAGTAAAATATACAAGTTTGTAAACGAGCATGTATTCCCCTCGCGGGTTTATAAAACATTGAAAAGATTGAAATGCGAGACTATGAACTCACCTCGAGTGAATGGTAATCAACAAGTATTCACAATAGAAAATGCGTCACGCAAATCGTCGAATGCAACCTAATCCAATATAGGTCGTATAAGTACTAAACACTTGATTATTTATAGGTCGTATAGCTCATTATACTATCGTTCGGGCTATCATAATTAAGAGGTCATGTAGTGAACGTATGAGGAGCTAGGACACTTTAAATCGTAAATCCAACAACTCGTCGATACGCCACCCCGAAGAGGCCTCATTATGAAACTCCCTAGTAATATAGTACTTTGATAACCACATATAATTCTATATAGCTCAATCACCAACTAATGGTTTTGGTAAAATTGTGTTTAATAAGTTAAAACGTTTATAATTACTGTTTTAGTAAAACTAGCATAACTTTCGCGTTTTAAGCCCGATTTTAACGTTTCTTATGCCCACGCTTTCGTATTAAGACGAGTTATCATAAATTTACATTTTTGAACTTTTGACCTTCTGGTGAACAGTAACTTTTACTGTTCACACCAGACCCTAATTTATTTTTATCGTTCTCGTTATCGTAAAACCCGTAAACGTCGTATTTTATTCGTTATAGTTCCGTTTTTAGCGATTCTTTCGAGCATGTTCTCGTAATTGAAAGTTTTATTGATTTATGAAGTTTAAAAATATAAAAGTTTCTGTCATGAATAGTAATTTTTATAAAAATAGTTTTATAACACCCGGTATTAACGTAAATCGTATTTTTATCGTATCTTTTTCATTATAAGGCGGTTTTTCAAGTTCTCTACATATTTGGAAACGTCATGAGGTGTACTATCTTTCTAATACATAATATGGCTGTTTCAAAAGTCGACCCAAAACAGTCCCATTGAAATAAATAGGTACACTCGTATAACTTTGTTTTTATAACTTACTTTCTATACTTTTCAACTAAATAATTACCACAATTCCTTTATAACTCATAATATACTTATGTCATATATATTATATATTCCAAGATCACAAGTTCATATGAAAAAGTGTTAAAAATCATAATCACAAGTAAGAATCCCTTTTACATGTTCAAAATTCCTAAATGGTGATTCTTGCTATAAAAAAAAATAGAACACATAAACACATAAAATGATAAATGTAAAGACATAAAGGTTTATAAAAGTAACCTCAAAGTGATGTATGATGATGAACCAAAGTATCTAAACCCTTGTTTAGATTATATACCCTAGCTTTCACAACCAAGAAACCCTAATCCACAATGAAACCCTAATCCTTCCTTTTCTTACTTCAATCCTTGTAAAGGCTTAACCAAGCCATTAAAACACCTTGAGGTACCTTAGATATGATGTTTGATCACTTTAATATGTGGTAAATAAAATTGTATGGATTGGGTGGGAAGAGTGTTTTGAGCCGTGGGCTTCAAAGGAGAAAAAGGGAAGAGTTTTGATCTTTTTTTCTAAGTGTTATGTGTTATGTTTTTCTATCTCTTGCATTGTATAAGTAATACATGTGTAGGACTAGTCAAGGAGACATAGGGAGGGTCTTAAGGAAGTCCTAGTCTTGGTCTTTGGTCAAAACTTGGAGACTAAGGGTTGAATGTTCCCTAAATGAGACATAATCTCATGAAAATAAGGAGATGTGTTCTCTATGATATTTTCTTTGCATTTTTGAGTCCAAATCCGGCTATGAATGCATATGTATGATATATTTTTGTAATTTTTATGTATTGGGTATAAAAGTGGGTATTTGTTGAAGCGTAGAAAAAGTTTTGGTGCTTCCGGGTATACCTAAATGTATTAAATTGCGAAACGTAAACGTTTTACGCAACCAATAAAAATAAAATATAAAAAGTTGATTATTACTTTCGTAAAAATAATATATTGCTTGCTTGACGAAAACTTTAATTCGTTTGGTGTCCGTTTACGTTAATTGTTGATTTTTAGTTTACGCGATTTCACTATATAATGAGAATTAAAAGTAAACGCGTACGAGAAAAAAAATAATATTAAGGGAAAGTCTTGGTCAAAAACTAGTCATGTACACATAGGGTTTAATGAGTTGCATTTGTACAAGTTCTAATTGTTAGTTTGTGTGTTTCATGTCCCCTTGGGTGGGTAATACACGAAATTTAGGGAGGGGAAAGGAACTAGGATGAGTTTTGATATTTTGTGGAGAAATACTTGCATTACTTAAAGCTTTAAAAGTGTAGTTTTAACATAAAGTGTATACTTGAAGTGTATAAGTTCTAGCTTGGTTCTTTTATGTGTAAAATGGATAACATAATAAATATGGGTGAGGTTTTATAAAACTTTGATCGTACTTAGTTTTATGTATTTACTTTCTTCAAACAAATCCTACTCAAATATTGACATTAATTTTTTGTAAATCCGCAATTTTCGAAATTTTAAAATGACAATTACCCTTAGACTTTGGGCCCTGACTTGACTTTTTGACTTTTTGTCTTTTATGTCACATAAAAGCAATTACCGCGTAACCGGTAAAATTTTCAGAACATATTTTAAATAATAAATCATATTTATTATTACAATCTTTCATAGCAAGTTTATTTTTTAACTTATTTTGACTTGAAAACGAAAAAGATATCTGTAACTTAAGTTGACTTTATCAAAAACCGACCCACGTAAATCAATGTTTTCACGACACGGACACTAAAGCAATTGATTGTAAAACGACATTCCGACAACTTTTTAGTTTTGGCCCTAGACCCGGAAACAAGCCGAAAATGACCTAACTACCCTCGCAAGAATTTAGAAAATCAAGAACAACGCGTGCCGACAAAACAAAATTAAATTATATTTAATTATCGTATTTTATTAAATAAAAATATTAAAAAATATTAAGGATTATTTATCTCAAGAACTTTGTATGATAACGCTAATAATCGAGAGTTAAAATTTTTATTTCGGTCAAAACATAACCGGTTACCAAATACATAACAAATATTTTTAGTAAATGTGTATAAAAATAAATTATATTTACTACTCAAGTAAATACTCAATTTTATCGGAAAAATGATTAGAAAACAATGAACGCAAGTTCGTGTCTTAATCACTTTAACAGTTTCAAACGAGTCTGAATCATATTTTTATCAAAACTACGTTAAAAATTTACACAAATAACCCTAGGCTATTTGTAACTTAACACTTTTCTTTATAACTTTTAATATATATATAAAAGTTATTAATTTTCTTTTCATTTTTATATAACACAACACACACACACACACACTCTCATTCTCTCTCACTCTTTCCGGCAGCCACCGCCGAATTCCGGCCACCACCGCCGCTGCAGGAAAAGTTTTCCGGCGAGTATTCCGGCCGAGCTCCAAACCGCTCCCCGCCACCCGATCTACCCGATCCACTAGTCCACGCGCCCCCCCCCCCTTTCGGCTGCTACCCCACGACAGCCCACACCACCACCGTCATCATCATCATCATCGTCACAATATCGTCATCATCATCCGTCAACATCACCACCACTCCCATCACCACCATCACGACCACCACAGCCACCCCATCACCTCGTCTCCACCATCAAAGCACCACAACGGTGCGTTCGGTTTGGGGTTTTAAACAGACCCAACAAGAGTGCGTTTGGTTTTGTTCTCGGCCCATTAAGGTGTGTTGGTTTGCTATTAATAACACCAAAAAGGTGCGTTCGATTTGGGTTTGTCACAAGAAAATGGTGCGTTTGATTTTTATATGCACCAAGGGTGCGTTCGGTTTCTTTTCATCAGCCAAGGGTGCGTTGGGTTTGTCTTAGAACCACCATAGGGTGCGTCGGGTTCTTTGCACCGGCAGAGTGCGTTTGGTTTTTATACTTACGACAATAAATGGTGCGTTTGGTTTTTGTACTTACAACAATAAATGGTGCGTTTGGTTTGCTTAAAACACACATGGGGTGCGTTTGGTTTATCAGAATAACCATAGGGTGCGTTTGGTTCAACCGACCACCTATAGGGGTGCGTTTGGTGTTGTCTCACACCACAAGGGTGTGTTTGGGTTTGATAAACGACCACAAGGGTGCGTTTGGGTTAACAAAAAACGTAAAGGGTGCGTTTGGTTGGCTGTGTAACAGCCAAAAGGGGTGTTTGGGTGAGCAGGAAACATCAAAGGGTGTTTTTGGGTGAGCAGGAAACCCCAAAGGGTGTGTTTGGGTGAGCAGGAAACCCCAAAGGGTATGTTTGGGTGAGCAGGAAACCGTAAGGGTGCGTTTGGGATAGCAGGAAACACCCAAGGGCGTGTTTGGGTTAGCAGAAATACACAAGGGTGCGTTTGGTTTAACAGAAACCGCACAAAGGGTGCGTTTGGTTTATACAGAATAACATAAATATAACAAAATTTATAAATTATAAAACTCGGATTAAAGGTGTAAATGGTTAAAAAATAGTGTTATTTCTTCAATCTCGTTTAGATTAATTATATATTATAAATATATATATATATTTATATATATATATATAAATATAATATATATATAATAAGTATATAAAAATATATATAAAGTTCCTAATTACACAACACCACACCACACACACACACACATATATATATATATATAGATTAATAATATAATATATGAGTATAAATATATATACGAAATGTATATATATAAAAATGTATTATATATACATACACACACCACCACACACACACACAACACACATATATATATATATAACATATATATTATATATATTTTTGTGTGTTTGAGTGTATATAAAAATATATATATATATATATATATATATATATATTGAAATACGTGTGTATTTGCATTATAGATTGATTAAAAAGGAGGAAAACATTGAGTTTTGGTAAATATGAGAAACGTCATAAACGAAAAGATTTTGCCGAAATTTCTAAAAATTACTATATTTAGTAATTTTAACTATAATTTCTTTTATTTTAGAAATTTGATAGATGAACGAAGTTATATAATTATAACTTTTGTAAAAGCTTTAAAAACATAGTTTACATAATTCGTAACTTAAAAACGTGTCGAAATATTTTGTTTTAATTATTTTTCTCCGGTCCTCATATGATACTTATAAAGTGTTTAAAAACTAGTATTTATTTTCTATTTGGAGATTGTCCATTTGTCATATAATTCACGATATGAATTATACACTTGTTCATTCTTAATATATGTAATAAATATTTTTTAAATAACGGAATATATTACACAATTTTGCGTTTATCTTCGATTTTATTTTCTATAACCAACCACCAAACTATTACAACTTAGAAATCTAAATCTTTTATCAACGTGTCGTGTTGATGTAACCATTCATCGGGAAACCTGAATAGATTATCCTAGGCTAGTTGGTCATAGCCGTTAAGATATACCGCAACTTCTTGGTCGAGCCATTCCGGTTTCCGTTCGTGTTATACTTAATATGTGCATTTCCGCCAATCGTTCTACAACATCAATGTGAGTTTATAGCCCCCCCTGTTTTTACTGGTTTTACATTTATTTTTAGGGTGAGAACATGCTTGTTTACAAATGCATTTACATGGTTGATTACAAATTGGTTTACATATTTATTTATATATCTGCGATGAGATACAATACTTTTTCTAATTTTTAGGCGTGAACACTCGCTATAACTTGGTTATACACTCATATGCATATCTCATAGTGAGATACAACATTGGTTTTTACTTATGGAAGCACTACTAACTTTTACTCCGAAATATTAATGAGATTAGCTTAGGTTACATGAACTGTAAATCACTTGGAGGGTGAGCGCAAATGTTATGAAATAGATCTATTCGGGATTGACAACCCCCGTTCGGGTGATTAGCTATTACTGGGCAAACGAACGTTATAACATGTCGGAACACGATTGGTTGAGTCTTCAGGGCCAACAATTACATACACATGAATATTTTCATAAATGCCCGGGTGTTCTTGGAGGGAACACCTACGATGGGTACACTCTTACTGTGCCTTGAATAAAGTGGCATACAAACAAGTCTACGTCACAGTTTCATGAACTTAGAGTAATTGTAATCATTGTTCTTATACACATAGGAAATATTTACGCGCCATTGAAAAAAGTGGCAATACATACTTTCATCAGTGGTGGTCTAACTATACATACGTTTTTGTGACTATTTGGGAATTGAAATGGTCATGCATATTTTACAACTCTTTGAATTATGACATTCATACATACATTTTGGGGAACATACAAGGTTTGAAAATGTCATACATACTTTACAGAACTTTGGTTCAACATTTATACTTACAAAAAACCTATGAACTCACCAACTTTAATGTTGACACTTTTTAAGCATGTTTTTCTCAGGTGAATTAGATGCTTGGCCTACTTGATGTGCACTGGAGTTTAAATTTGACAAGATTTCATTTATGATTTCTACTTACATACAAATGATCAAATCTCGTTGAGTTGCTTTCAAGCTTTTCATTGTTATGCAATTATGGGACAAATGTTATATCAATTTCAAAAATCAACGAGATTACTTTTCAAACGACACATTTAGAGGTCGTTCTCTTGTATCTAGCGTTGTGTATTATGAAGTAACGCCCCCGGACACATTTCTGCTGCGACACAATTTTGGGAGTTACAGAGATGGTATCAGAGCACTGGTTCTAGGGAATTAGTTTGCATATATTAACCCTAGACCTATAACCGTTTTCAACAAGTAATTTGCATTCACAACAAACAATTACAAAGTGCAAAAACACTACTTTTGCTTACTTGCTTAGGTTACTTGTTACCTTAATGCTTACATGGCATACAAAAATTATAATATATATCTTGCATTACTTTTGCGTATATCCTACTTTATATATATAAAGTTAATTAAATAAATACTAGAACAATTCTTAAGACATTGTGAGTTTTGCACATTGTTCTCAATTTAAACCTCGGACATTGAAAGCTACACAATGTCCATTTTAATTTCTTAAGACATTGTGATTGCACAATGGTCTTCACTCATTTCAACATTGTAATTAAACAATGGTCTCTCAAGAATATTATTTTACTTCCATAACTATTATACAATATCGTATTACCGAAACCGTACATAATTATTGTTTACATGGAATCATTATGAATCTACAGTTTACAAGTCTTGTAAGGCAGGGACTGTAATATGAGGAATGAATAAGAAATTGCAATTTAACAAAACCCGACACAGTTCTGTTTAACATGTGGATTATAGTACAGAATCAAAGTTAATAACAAGTCTTGTATAGGCGGGACTTGTAATAGGAGGATTGATATGATAATCGCTATGTTGACTCGTTCATAGAGACCTTTACCATGTTTACTCTAACCGAGTACTCATTAACTATCTTGAACTCTAGGTCAATATTCCTTTGGTAGTTTTACTCCCCGCCTCCGAAGCTGAGTTTTAAACACTCATCCCATACTCATTAGAGCACATGCTTCGTCATGTCATCCACCACCTTGAAGGTTATGTGAGTACGCGTATTGCATCGGAAATTATTAAGTAGGATGATTTATAATCTCTTTATTTGAAAGGATTGGGACGCCTCTTCAGTTAAATAAAGAAATTGTAAATCCCCGAACCATAAGTTTATCATTTCTTACTTACATAAATTAGGACGCTCCTTTATGTAAGTAATGAATTATAAATGAGTGGGCTTAATGGTCTCCAATATGACACGAGTATCGAACTCGATAATCACCGGAATCCGTTAAAAAGGTTTAGAAGCACAATAGTGTCTTGCCACTCCGCAGAAATCTTAAGGCCTCACTTGAACTACCTTATCTCATTCTTAAGTTATTACTTTTGTCGTTGCTAATTCTCGCGATCACGAACTGTTCGTGGAACTAACAGACTTGTTACACACTTGAACTAATGGAGTTGATTCATCCTCGAACTAACGACTGAGTACCATATTCCGTCGTCTATTGCATAAGCTCTTCCGCGAGCTCCACCCATTTGTTGAACTTGATTCTGGGGATACTGTTTCTTGAAATATCCTCACTCTTTACATCTCATCACCATTTGTTATAGTTATTGACGTTATGGTCGCTGCTGTTGGGTCCTGGAGCGGTCCCAGCTGGTACAACTTTATCCAATAGGTAATGCAACCTCCCTTAAACTAGATAAACACCTACCGACGAAACAGATAGTCGAACTATTCATTTCTGGCCACTAGTAGGAAGACTTAGGTCGCGATACATCCTGGTACTACCAAGTAAGTTGGATACTTACATCTATTAGCCTCGTCCGTTATTAATCATCGAACATTACAGATATCAGAAACGAGACTCCGTCCTAGAACATTTAAAACTGTATGCAAACACTCACGCGACTACACTTTCTCCTTCGATGTTTTCACTATTAAGGGACTTTCTTCATGACGCGGTTATATCAGTCATAAGATCTGTAATTATATTTTTGAGATACCTATTTTGATGGATTAAATATCCTGATCAAACTTAGCCAAAATTTTTGGTATATGGAGAAGTGCCGAAATATCTAATTTTGCTGAAGAAAGTTATCAGCGTCTTGTTTAGAACTGGTTTATTAAATCTTAAATCTTTTCTTGGTCACACAAACGGTTAACACATATTTAATCTCGGGACGAGATTTCTTTAAGGGGTAGGTACTGTAACATCCGGCAATTTTCAAAATTTTAAATGACTATTTTACCCATTGACTTTTTGGGTCTGACTTGACTTTTTGACTTTTGGTCTTTTATTGTCACATAAAAGCAATTACCGCGTAACCGGTAAAATTTTCGGAACATATTTTAAATAATAAATCATATTTATTATTACATCTCTCATGTGCAAGTTATTTTTAACTTATTTGACTTGAAAACGAAAAAGATATATGTTATTCTTAAGCTGACTTATCAAAAACGACCCACTAAATCACGTTTTCACGACTCGGACTCTAAAGCAATTTGATGTAAAACGACATTCCGGACAACTTTTTAGTTTTGCCCGAGACCCGGAAACAAGCAGAAAATGACCTAAATACCCTCGCAAGATTTTAGAAAATCAAGAACAACGCGTGCCGACAAAACAAAAATTTAATTATATTTAATTATCGTATTTTATTAAATAAAAATATTTAATAAAATATTAAGGATTTTATTCAAGAACGTTTGTTGATAACGCGAATATTCGAGTTAAAATTTTTTTTCGGTCAAAACATAACCGGGTTACCAAATAAATAACAAATATTTTTATAAATGTTATAAAAATAATTATGAATTACTATCAAGTAAATACTCATTTTTATCGGAAAAATGATTAGGAAAACAATGACGCAAGTTTCGTGTCTTGAATCGACTGTTAACTGGTTCAAACGAGTCCTGAATCGATAGTTATCAAAACTACGTTAAAAATTTACACAAATAACCCTAGGCTATTTGTAACTTAACACTTTTCTTTATAACTTTTAATATATATATAAAAGTTATTAATTTTCTTTTCATTTTTATATAACACAACACACACACACACACACTCTCATTCTCTCTCACTCTTTCCGGCAGCCACCGCCGAATTCCGGCCACCACCGCCGCTGCAGGAAAAGTTTTCCGGCGAGTATTCCGGTCGAGCTCCAAAACGCTCCCCGCCACCCGATCTACCCGATCCACTAGTCCACGCGCCGCCACCTCCCCCCCATTCGGCTACTACCCCACGATAACCCACACCACCACCGTCATCATCATCATCGTCACATCATCGTCATCATCATCCGAACATCACCACCACTCCTATCACCACCATCACGACCACCACAGCCACCCCATCACCTCGTCTCCACCATCAAAGCACCACAACGGTGCGTTCGGTTTGGGGTTTTAAACAGACCCAACAAGAGTGCGTTTGGTTTTGTTCTCGGCCCATTAAGGTGTGTTGGTTTGCTCTTAATAACACCAAAAAGGTGCGTTCGATTTTGGTTGTACAAGAAATGGTGCATTTGACTTTTATAAAGCACCAAGGGAGGTTCGGTTTCTTTTCATCAGCCAAGGGTGCGTTGGGTTTGTCTTAGAACCACCATAGGGTGCGTCGGGTTCTTTGCACCAGCAGAGTGCGTTTGGTTTTTGTACTTACGAAAATAAATGGCGAGTTTGGTTTTTGTACTTACAACAATAAATGGTGCGTTTGGTTTGCTTAAAACGCACATGGGGTGCGTTTGGTTTATCAGAATAATCATAGGTTGCGTTTGGTTCAACCGACCACTCATAGGGGTGCGTTTGGTGTTGTCTCACACCACAAGGGTGCGTTTGGGTACGCAGGAAACCCCAAAGGGTGTGTTTGGGTGAGCAGAAAACCCCAAAGGGTATGTTTGGACGAGCAGGAAACCGTAAGGGTGCGTTTGGGATAGAAGGAAACACCCAAAGGCGTGTTTGGGTTAGAAGAAATACACAAGGGTGCGTTTGGTTTAACAGAAACCGCACAAAGGGTGCGTTTGGTTTATATAGATAGACTAATAAATATATCATAAGATTTTATAAATATAAAAATCGAATTAAATGGTGGTAAATGGTTAAATAAATGTGTTATTTATTCAATCTCGTTTATATATATATATATATATATATATATTAAATATATAAATATATAATATATTAGATATAAATATTATAATATATATATGAAATACGCGTGTAATTTGCATTATAGAATTGAGTAAAAAGAGGAAAACAGTGAATTTTTGGTAGAAAAATATGGGAAACTGACATAATAAACGAAAAGATTGTGCGTAAATTTCTAAAATTTACTATAATTAGTAAATATTTAACTAAAATTCTATTATAATAGAAAATTTGATAAAGAAACGAAGTTATAAAATCATAACTTTTGTAAAAGCTTTAAAAACATAGTTTACATAATTCTTAACTTAAAAACATGCGTTTATTATTATGCAAGGACATTTTAATAATTTAATTGGTGATTTCCGAAAACGCGTCAAAATATTTTGTTTTAATTATTTTTCTCACGTTCCTCATATGATACTTACAAAGTATTATATACTCGTATTATTCTTTTGGGTGTTTGTCTTTGTCATATAATTCACGATATGAATTATACACTTGTTCATTCTTAATATATGTAATATATACGGAATATATTACACATTTTGCGTTTATCTTCAATTTATTTTATTTAACCAACCACCAAACTATTACAACTTAGAAATCTAAATCTTTTATCAACGTGTCGCGTTGATGTAACCATTCATCGGGAAACCTGAATACATTATCCTAGGCTAGTGGGTCATAGCCGTTAAGATAAACCGCAACTTCTTGGTCGAGCCGTTCTGGTTTCCGTTCGTGTTATGCTTAATATGTGCATTTCCGCCAATCGTTCTGCAACATCAATGTGAGTTTATAGCCCCCCCTGTTTTTACTGGTTTTACATATATTTTTAGGGTGAGAACATGCTTGTTTACAAATGTATTTACATGGTTGATTACAAATTGGTTTTACGATAATTAATTTATATATCTCGCGATGAGATACAATACTTGGTCTAATTTTTAGGCGTGAACACTCGCTATAACTTGGTTATACACTCATATGCATATATCTCATGGTGAGATACAACATTGGTTTTTACTTATGGATGCAACAACTATACTTTTACTCGAATGATTATGGATTAGCTTAGGTTGCCTGAACTGTAAATCACTTAGAGGGTGAGCGCGAATGTTATGAAATAGATCTATTCGGGATTGACAACCCCCGTTCGGGTGATTAGCGATCACTGGGCAAACGAACGTTATAACATGTCGGAACACGATTGGTTGAGTCTTCAGGGCCAACAATTACATACACATGAATATTAACAAAATGTCCGGGTGTTCTTGGAGGGACCACCTATATGGGTACATAATATTTTCATAAATGCCCGGTTTTCTTGAGGGAACACCTACGAAGGTAAAACTCTTACTGTGCCTTGAATAAAGTGGCATACAAACAAGTCTACGTCACAGTTTCATGAACTTAGAGTAATTGTAATCATTATTTTATACACATAGGAATATTTACATTGCCTTGAATAAAGTGGCAATACATACTTTGATCAGTGGTGGTCTAACTATACATACGTTTTTGTGACTATTTGGGAATTAAAATGGTCATGCATATTTTACAACTCTTTGAATTATGACATTCATACATACATTTTGGGGAACATACAAGGTTTTAAACGGTCACACATACTTTACAGAACTTTGGTTCAACATTTATACTTATAGAAACCTATGAACTCACCAACTTTAATGTTGACACTTTTTAAGCATGTTTTTCTCAGGTGAATTAGATGCTTGGCCTACTTGATGTGCACTGGAGTCTAAATTTGACAAGATTTCATTTATGGATTTCTACTTACATACAAATGATCAAATCTTATTGGGTTGCTTTCAAGCTTTTCATTGTGATGCAATTATGAGACAAATGTTATATTAATTTCAAGAAAATCAACGAGATTACTTTTCAAACGACACATTTAGATTTCGTTCTCTTGTATCTAGCGCTGTGTATTATGAAGTAACGCCCCCGGACACATTTTCGATGCGACACAATTTTGGGGGTGTTACAATTTCAGGCAGTGCTGATCGCGAATGATTGATTGAAAAAGTAATCACGGAGACCATGGCGGAACCGACTATGGAAGAATATGTTGACAAAAATCGAGGAGATTATTACTCGGGTATTACTAAGATAATGATTAACGGGGAAAGCTGCATACGAGTTAAACGGAAAATTCCTTGATGATTTGCGAAATAATACTTTTAGTGGGACGAATGCAGAAGATACGATCAAGCACATTGAAAACTTCCTTAAGATTGTTGATCCCCTGGACTTACCCAACATAACTTATGAACGACTTAGGCTTGTTGTCTTCCTTATCTCACTAACTGAAGATGCAAGTGAATGGTTGATGAATGAACCTCAAAGCTTAATTACTATTTGTGCAGAATTAACAAATTTTTTTTTCTCAAATATTATCCACTGTCTCGTACTAGTACGATGGTTATCTATGATGAAAATGACGGTCTAGATTACCTTGACTTCATAAATTGGTTGAATTCAAAATTTAGAAACCATAGGAGAATGGATGGAAAAATCAAGAATGCACTATGGGAGTTTTGGATAAAAGGTGGTGATGATGAAGTATTAAATGATGACATTATATCAAGTGACGACGGGAGGGAAGAATCTGGCAACACAAGTCACTCGAACAACAATGCTGACTCATTTTTCAAACCTTACTTGGATGCTCATGAAAAGAATAACATTTGTACGATTAAGACGGGTAGTGATGAACATAGACCAAAGGCTCATGATTGTAACATCGATAAATCAGATGATATCTTTTTTTGTAATAATGCACCCCACCTTTTTAATGAAGAAGATGAACGACTCAATGAAGGGGTGTGCAAATCTGAAAAATTCGAAGTTATACGGTACTCGTTAGGTCCTAGTAAAGAATACATTGCCATCAGCACTTGCGACTACGATACCTGGAAAAGAACCGAAGGAATTGTGTCTAGCGTCTACCATGAAATTTTTCGCAAGAAGAATAAAGGGTGGCTCGTGAAATGCACCAAATAAAGAGCTGAAGACAAGTCTAACTTAAAGACTTTGCTGTAAAAAAAGTGCTTGCCGGGAGATAGCCCGAAATGTTATTTTTCCATTTTTATCGAGTCTGTCTTCCTAGACTTTCGATACGGTGTATCCAATCTCAATGGATACGGCGTATTGATTGTCTGGACGTTATCCAGTCTTTTATTTTTTGCATTAAAACATTATTGTCAGATTATCTATACGGCGTATTTATGAATATGATACGGCGTATTTGACAATCTGACCCGTACCTCAAATACTTTTTACAGGTCTCAACATGGCGTATCCTTGTTTTTGGGATACGGCGTATCGACTTCCTGTACAGTTTTTCGTCTTTGTTTTTGTTTTCTAACCGTCGAATACTGTCACACCCCCAAATAGGGTCTCGTCTGATTTAACGTCCGGGGCGTGACGTTCATGACTATCTCAAGTACAAAGCATAAAGAACGACCTCTAAGGGTACGTTTGAAAAATAAACACCGTTGCATAAATTTAAAATATTAATAAGTTTACAACAATCAAATTTAAAAGGTTCAAAAGACAACATGCGGAAGCTTAAATAAGTTCAACAACGGTATTTAAGATAAACATGGATAAAATCTGTGTAGATCCCAGACTTAATAGATCTTTCTAGCCTGTTAAGGGTGGTAGCCAATCTGGATAGATCCAAACTAACTACCAGAGAAACAATGACTATGAACAATATAATCTATGCGGAAACTAACTTATATTGCTAAGAAGAACAATGAATAAAATAGAACTTTGATTACTATTAATCTGCTAGGTTACAGATCACTAACTATTAATATTTGTGAAACTTGTATATGAAACTTATATCTAACTAGTGCCGTAGGGTTCCTTTTATACACCAAGGACACCCTAATAAGCTTACAAAACGCGTTAAGTGATCATGCATATCTATTCCTAATATATCTCATGCATATCACTTAAGCAGTACTAATCATTCTATACTAACAGTACTAATACAAAGCTAGCAGTACTAAGTGACTATCTTTTAGTACTGGCAGTACTAACTGCAACCAGCAGTACTAATACTACAATTGGCAGTACTAATGACTTAGTTTATATTCTTCAATCTTTAATAGCAGCACTAAGTCTTTCCATTAGTATAAACTTGTAGAAGCTCTTTAATTTCCAACAATCCTCCCCTAAACTTGTGATTTACCTTCAAATTTCAAGTTTCTTCTGAATTAAATCTTCTATTCTTCTTCTTTTGAGGATGCTTCTAAACACATTATCCTTGCTAATGAATTTAAGACCTGATAAACTTTAAGAGCTTTGATACCACTTGTAGATCCCAGACTTAATAGATCTTTCTTGACATGGATGGTTTGCATGATCTTTCTAGTTCTGCGATTATAGATCTAAAACCCACTGGATGACTTCGAATAGCCGATAAAGATTCCAATGTCTGCTTTAGGTTTCATTTTTCCAAGGTCTTCTTGATCATTAGTTAGATAATAAAGTGATCCGAACACATAAAAGTACTCCACATTTGGTTTTCTTCCTCAAAGAAGTTCATACGGAGTCTTGTTGTACCTTGTATGAATCAATGAACGGTTTTGAGTGAAACAAGTGGTGGAGATAGCTCCGGCCCAAAGAAATTCCGGTGACTTTAAAAAGATAAGCATTGTTCGAATCCAGCCACTACCAAGATACGGTTTCGTCTTTTGACCACACCATTTTGTTAAGGCGTTCTTACAATTGAGAATTGTTGCATAATACCTAACTTTTCATAATGAACCTGAAGTGCTGCATTTTTAAACTCAGTTCCATTGTTAGTCCTAACTTTTTGAAATTAAACTTTAATTGGACTTGAGCAATGAACTTCTTGATCATCTCAGGAGAGTCATCTTTTGTTCAAAGAAATATACCCACGTATAGCGAGAATAGTCATCAACAATCACCAAAATATACTTTTTTCCATTGATACTTTCTACCCTCATTGGCCCGCATAAATCCATGTGAATCAATTCTAACTTGAAATAAGTACTGGGAACCAATTTAGGTGGAAGAGTAGCTTTCTTGCTCTTTTCCTGCTCACATGCAGAACATATATGATCTTTGTCATATTTGAATTTCGTAAGTCCATCAACCAGGTCTTGTTTGGTGAGATGATTAATAGTACCAAAGTTCAGGTGCGAGAGTCTTCGGTGCCATAACCATGATTTTGTTGAAGTGGTTTTGGACATCAGGAAAACGGGATAAAAAGCTTCCATATCTGAAATAGAGATCGTATACAAGTTGGAGTCATAAGAACCCGTTAATAAATCATCTCCTTCTAGATCTTGGACATAACATGTCTTGGATCGAAAAGCAACTTCCAGATCACCATCGCTGAATTGTCCTACAAAAATTAGGTTGTGTCCAAGACCTTCAACATAATATACATGACAGATGGTGACATTGCCATGTACATAATCTCCATACCCTGTGATTGCTGCAAAGTGATCGTTTTCAAAGCGGACTGTGCCATGAACTTCTCAATGAAATTTTTCAACAATTTAAGATTCCTAGTCATGTGCTTTGAACAGCCACTATCAACAATCCACATAACAACCTGGATCACATGCATCACATAAAGAAAACACAGATGGAAGAGTGGACGGTTTGGCTACCCATTTTCTAATGGGAACCGGTGTGTTAGAGTAAGATACATCATGGTCTCTACTTTTAACAACACTCAGATTTGCATTAGCAGCGCTTAGGGGACCAACCAACATTTGGTTGTGTTTCATACCATTTTTGCCACTTCTTACTGGTGTTTATTTTTGTCCTCGTGTATTTGCTAAGTGAGATTTCTTGTATAAATAGTAAAGTTGATCGAAAAGCACTCGAGTCCTTATTTTCACACTTAAAGGAGTAACTACGGCAAACCTAGTTTTTGCTACTATAGAAGTAGCATCTAAAGACTTAGATTTTGCAGTTCTAGGAGTAGTGAATAAGGCTCTTCTAACTTTTGAATTCACATAACACTTATATTTTGCAAGACATTTATCATGACATGGGGTAAGCACATTTTAATCACAAGAAACACACAATACATCCTTCGCTTTAAGAGTGTTTTTAACATCAACATTGGTTACAATCTTTTTGATTTGAACAACATTCTATTTAGACGTAACATTTGTCTTTTTATTTGGCCTAACATGAACTTCTACATCTTTTGAATGATTATTAGTGTCTGACAAGACACTATTCTTGGATGAGGAGCTTCTACTCGATGGTCTTCTAACACTAGTAACATCTTTCAGTCCTGTGGAACTTAAAACACTCTTAGTTTCCTATTTGTTGGCGGTGTTAACCTTGTACATCCCCGGTGCTATGACATTGGTGTTCTTATCAACATGTTTCTTTTTGGTAGGTGAAGTCTGTAAAGTGACTGTTTTTGTCAAAAACATGTTTCTCTTCAGTTTTCGGAATAAACTTTTTCTTTTGAAGAATTTGTTTATTAATTGGTGTAACATACAGAAGTTTACCGGAAGCTAAAGGCTTGTCAAACTTAGTATTTACAGACTTAGCTTTTTCAACATTTTTAGCTTGGCTTTCAACTCAAAGATTGTTATAAAAAGATCTTGATTATGTGCCCTTACATCCCCATATGCATATGTCTTTTGATTAACACTCTCAATCAATTCATTAATCTCCTTTTGAGACTGAGTCTGTGTCCTTTTGATTGAATCAAAAAGCTTTTGGTATTCCTATTTGATATTTTCGCATTCTTTGAGAAAAGATTGTACTTGAAATTGTAAAGACACATTCTCATTCTCAAGCTTCTCAATTTTTGATATCCAAGAGGTTTCACACATATTTTTTCAAAGAAATTTCACAATTTGTCTTCTCTTTTTGATGTTGCAGTTGTAGCTCAAACTCAATACATCAACACACATTTTTCAACTTCATGCTTGAGTGTTGCTTCCAAGAGTTTATCATTTAAAATCTCATTTTGTTTCCATGTGCATTTAGATCACTTTCTATTGAATCAAAAACATCCATCATTGCTTTTACCTCTTCTGGAAACTCTCTTTGAATAGCTTTGAAAATCGTATGCATGTAATCAAGAATCAAGGTCACCTCGTTATAACAAAATTCATTCAAAAGTGTTTCCTCTCGACATGTAAAGAAGATACTTTTTTGAGTAGATTTTATTTCCAAAAGAGTGTACAACATTTTAATTTCATTTTCCAACATGTGAAAATGTTTTGTCAGATTGCTTGAACTTGGCATTGTTACTGGAGGTGAAATCAATGTACTTGTACTTGGAGGAGTTTCAGAAGTCATAAAAACAGATGAAAAATATTTTTGTTCAAGAGATAGCTCTGCTTGTGGAACAAAAGTTTCGTAAAGATCGTTTAATTTCCCATAATCAATTGGACAAAAAATTTATTTGTTTTCAGTAGCAATTGGATCTTTCTATTTATTTTCTATTTTAATTTGACTTTTGCTTGCATCCTCAAGTATTTTCTCAGTATCTGTTAGCCTCACTTTTTAGTGAAGCTGGATGATAACATCAAATAAAGTTACTTTATTATATCATTTATCCCATCTGTTTTTCCCACTTTTATATAATTATTGCATTATTTGGTACTTAATTTGCTTTAAGTTTGTTAAATGTAGTAATTCAGAGTGTTTTGTGAAGACAAGCTAAAAGACGCATAATTTAGAGCTAAAACGAATGACATTTGAAGAATGATGATTTCTGACTACATATGCCGTATCCAACAAAAGAGATACGGCGTATCAGCGCCTGAACTTCACAAGAAAACGCGTTTGACCAATTCCCAATATGGTGTATCCTTTATATTTCCATACGCCGTATTCATGAAGATAACTATTAGAAGATACAATAAATCAAGTAAATTAGGAATGATATCACTAATTGATTGAGAACGTAGCGCGCACTCTAAAGAATCCAACCCAATACGCCGTATCGACCTAGCCAGATACGGCGTATCGAGTCTTTTTTAGACATTATAAATATAAGACTCAAAAATGAGTTTTCAGTGTGCAATATCATATTATTTATACCATACTCATTGAAGATGAATTTTAGAAGAAAAGATCAGCCATCAAGGTCAAGCATTGATCACGAATCCATAGAAGACATCGTGTAATTTTTACTCTCTTAATCGTTCGATTTTCATTATTTGATTACGCTTGATAGTTACAAAGGTTGTGGGCTAATACCCTCGGGTATTAGCCCATCTAATGAATATATAATGTTTGGTTGTTTTAAAATCATTTATCTTAATTTTTCCATTGATTATTTAATTATGTTTTATCACCTCATACTTGTTTATGTGTTTAAATATGTGACCTATCATTCAACTGGATCTAGTGATACGAACAAGTAATCTAGATATCGGGATAGCTCTCCATATCGTGTTTTATATTACTGGACCAATATGATCACAAATAACATTCTGTCTTTGTCTTTTGATTATGAGCTTAGTTAGACCGGTAGGTGACCCGTTTATGTTTTAGCAATCACGCTCTTAATTAACTGATAAAGATTGGAATAGTTGACTACCAGTATATAAAACACCATCAAATAATAAGTGGGTAAAGTCCCGTTTGGCTAGGGTTTTAACAGGATCACCACTGCTTTGATTCCCTAAGATAGATTATAATTAACTAAAAAGATGGCTTTTAAGCGGATGCGTTAATTGTGACAGGATTAATCGTGCTATGTCTAGGGATGATGTCCCGCCTAAGTCTTAAGAATGATATGTCGCTTCGGATAAGTAAATCATACACTGAAAACAAACAGAACCGAACATTGAACTGGATTAATATGGCTAATACAGTTTTCTAATCATTGGCTATTGTACACTTATTTCCTATCTTCTAATTTTCTCTTTCATGTTTATTGTCGTATGAATTGAATTTTGATCACCACCAAACCTGTGCCAGACTCTTAGGCTGAAAAACCCCCCATATCATTAGACAACGTATATAGCATAGGTTTAACTAGTAAATAGACAAATTAGAACTAATTAAAATACTAATAGAATTTAGGATTAATGTGTCACACCCCGCCAAGGCGGAAATGCGAGGCGTAAAACAGAATGGATATCGTCACAACACATGGTGTCTCTATAGAGAATACTAAAATGAAAACTAAAGTAAAGCAAAGATACTATAGTGGACAAAACAATACCCAAAACCTAACCAAAAATCCAAAAGGCGTCTTTATTGATGAAACAGAAGTTCTCGCCAATAGAAAGACATGCAACAATTATCCAAAGTCAATCAATGCAAAAATTCAAGACAAGAAATAAAAATCTTCATGACATCCTATGATCTCTTACTAGCCACTTCTTTCAATCTTATTTCCATCACGCTCACTTGAAAATGATGCTTAAAACATCAACACAAAGGTTGGTGAGAGTCATAGGTTTAAGACTCACATTATAACTTTTTCAAAACCAATTACTGCGGTTATCAAAACAATATAGGACAATTATGCTAACATGCAATGCACATACTGGGTAGGAACGTTACCCACGATCTATTTCAACAACTGGGTAGGAACGTTACCCCCGATCCATTACAACAATTGGGTAGGAACGTTACCCCCGATCCATATGTCACTTACGCACCTAAAAGTCTACCATCTGGAACTTATACTTAGGCCTGGACCACACATCAATGAGTATTATTTCAACCCTTCAGTTGGTTTGAGTTGAGTAGTAAAGACCACACCCAACCGAACTAATCACAAACTACTCTAATTGATCACTAAGCCATAGAGCATACCACAAAACCCACTCCAATTGATCACTAAGCCATGGAGCGTATCACACAAATCAGTAGGTATTATTTCAACCCTTCAGTTGGTTTGAGTTGAGTAGTAAAGACCACTCCCAACCGAACTATTCACGAAGCAATAACATGTAGCAAATAATCACAGTAATTAAAACAGTTTAACACATAGCATCATTTTCACCCTAATAAAACATAAGAAAAAGGGGCTATGAAACTCACCTGAAGCTTAGCTTCCAAAAAGATCCAATCAAAACTTCACAAAATCTCACGAACAATCTAAACAATTAAACACATTATTAGCTACCATCAATTAGGTATTCAACCCAATATGATGTAACTTTAACTATGATGGATACCTAGGCTATCTATCATAGTCCTATAATCATTTAAAACCCTTATCCATTCTTACATATTTCATTTATACTTAAATGCTACTCTTTAAACTTTCTGGTTTTAAACAAAATTTTACTCTCACTTGCGTGCCCTAAACGCACTACTTAAACACTCCCATAATTCAAACCAAAATTCATCATGCTACTTACATGTCTTATGAACCTCTCCTAGCTCTCCCAAAGTCATTACCCTTTTACAAATACCCTTTAGAAATTCCTTAATCCAATATGTCCAGAATTCGTCCAGAATCTGACCTTCTAAAAGTATGACATTGGTTAACCAACTTAGACCTCACTATGACCTTAGCCAAAATTCAGAGAACACACACAATATATGAACTAACTTCCACGTGACTTAGAGCCTCTAACTCAATGTCTAAGTATTTTTAGAAAAATAAAAACCAAAACTGAAATTCGTCACTGTTTTACACACTGATTTTGTAATGACCATTTGACCCACTTCCCGACCATAAAAACTCATGAGGCCGACTTTTCTGGAAAGTAGACTCTCTGAGGTTATCTCCAGTATGTTGTAAATTATTTATTTGATCTTTTATGACCGAGTTATGACCTCTACAAGTTTGACTAAGTTTCTACAGTGAATTAAAACAACTAATTCGAGTGATTTAAGCCCTAACGCATGATCATATCGCTAATTCAATCGATCTAATGATTACACCATCATCATTATAACATAAAATTTCTGAAAATTAAATGCCCTAATTTATAAACCCTAATTTAAACCCTAATCCATCATAATTAAGTTACTAAAATTATAAACAAACTAAAATTAAAAAGATAGAATCGTACCTTAAAAGTAAAACCCGAAAAAATCGTCTTCTCTCTTCCTCTTCTCTATGGCCGGTCAAACTCAAAGGAATGGGGGGTTAGGGATTTATGATTTATATTTATAGGCCTCCTAGTAGAATTGTAGATTAAGTCTAATTAGTTTTAGATTATAACTAGGATTTCTTTTTTTTTCTTCTTTATCCAAAACCGGCCGAATGGCCTTTTGTTTATTATTTTTTTTATTTTTTTATTTAATTATTAATTACATATTCATTTGTATTTCCTTAAATTTTTATAAAAATCTTAATTAATTTGACTATACCTTTTTGCATAAACACAGTTTACTACCTTTCTAAAAATAACTTTTCATTTCCAACCTAACTTTCCGCTGTCACATCGAAGAAAACATGCTGAACATCCTCCATAAAGCATTACCAAGAGGGACACAAATGGGAAAGCAACCAAAACACCTCTATGGCTAGATTGATTAGTAGGTAACCTATCACGACGTGCACGCAAGAATAAACATTAACTTTAATGGATAAATTTTACCCATCTCGTTGCAACATCGACGAGGGAGAATCAAGTCATCAATAAAGTTTTGATGACTTTAACTTGAACTCTCCATCTCCCGACAAATCACAAGCACCTTCTTTGGAAGGCGAGAGGAAACCGAGTTCATAATTGAATTTAATGGTCATCCCATGCTGCCGCTCAGCTCCATCTCGACGTCCGGCGAAAAGAGCTGAAACGAAGAGCTCCCATTTTATTAGCCACCACAATCTCCTTATCCAATTCGAGAGCAAACAAACGGGGAAACTGAACACAAAGAGGGGCATCAGCTAACCATATATCATACCAAAAACTAGTACAAGACCCGTCCCCAATCCGCTTCTTACAATGCGAAGAAAAATCAAAACCAGAATCTTTCAAAGATTTTACTTCACGTAAAATAGAGCCCAAATCGAGGGTTGATCGTCAATGAAGATCAAACTTTGAGCATAAATCATGACTAACTTTACACATAAAGAGCCATGCAGAAATGAAGCGCCCACACCCACTTAACATAAGAGCACGATTCAACGCGAAGAAATTGAGACACCAAGACACCGTTCAGTTTGGCGCTAAGACATTGTCCAAGTACCACGAGATCTTTCTATCGAAGAATCAAACATCCGTTGAAGAAACTTACTACGGATTTTTTAAGATTCACATAGTCTTCAACAACGCCTTTTGGAACCTTAAAGATTGAATATAATAAATTGGAGAGGGCCCCAAGAACGAATTAAGAAGGGTCAATCTGCCACCTATGGAATGGGTTTTACACTTCATTTAGATAACGGGCTTGTGAGTTTGTTCACCAAGCCAACCAAGCCGGACTTCCGAGACTATACACTCCCCAACCGTCACACCAAGAAAACGAAAGGAGTGTTCAAAACAGCACACTGATCCTATTCGCTGCCTGCCACAACACATTCTGAGAAACCCCGACACCAAGACTTGCGATCTTAGCAATGTTGATCTAAGAACCCGACGCAAGATGGAAGCAATTAAAGAAACTTAACAATATTATGTAAGTTCTGTTCGGTCACTCTCCAATGAACATGGACGTCAGCATAAAAAGTGAGGAAATTATTAACCGCGCCATGCAATTGAAAACCTTTAAACAGGCACAACATCAACGAACACGGAGAAGAGATATGAACGACTCCCACCCATAATAAGATGGAAAAGACTAAGGGGCAACGTATCACCTTGTTTTAAACCACAACAAAAGGGAAACGGACGTTGGGTACCATTAACCATATGGAAGCCATGGAAGGAAGTAAATGTACCAGGATCCACCTACACAATTCGCCCAATACCAAACGCATGAAGATATTCCAAGAGTTAATCCACCGAACCGAAATCCTTACGCCTTAGCAAATCAACATTAAAAAACATAGCTTGCTTATTTTTTCTTTTACACAGTTGAACATCTCATTTAATGATATAAAGGACCGTACAATATTTGTCTATTAGCATCAAAAGCGATTGAGTTCGGAACTAAATAGGATTTTACAGTTGCCAAAAGATTAGTAAGACTTTTCGTGATCACATTATAAACATATCCAATCAACTGATTGGCCGAAAATCATTAAACGAACTTAGCATCAATAACTCTTAGGAATTAAGGCAAGAAGCGAGTTAAACCCCTTGGAAACGTACCAGATTAAAAAAATAGTGACCGCATCGCAAAAATCCGTCCGGGACAAGTACTCCAATACTTTCTAAAAAATTCAAACGTATAACCATCGGGGCCAGGTGACTTTTATTCTCCCAAGTTCCAAACTGCCTACGAATTTCGTCCCTCGGATACTGGCCTATCCAGCTCATCCACCTGATCGAAGATAACGATTATGAAAAGGAAGCATTAGTTTGAGACGATTCCATGACAGGATGTGAAATCGAATTCAAAGTTGATTCTTAAATGCCTCCTTCACAATACTCGGATAGTACACCAGGTGCCTCAACGAACACACGAATCGACAATGAGACCTTTTTTATTAAAAAGTACCATGAAAGATTTAGAATTCTCATTCCTTCGTTTAGACCATTGTTTTTAGATTTTTGAACCAGATCCTTAACTCAAAAGTTTAATTCTTGCAGCGTCGGCTTAGATCCATCGATTGAGAAGGATTGTCTCTCAGAAACGTTTCCCCTTTCCAAGGTCTTTTCAATAGAATCAAATCATTCTGTAGGAATTCTTTGCGTTATGAAGTGAAACTTTTTATCTTTAACCCATAAACGAATAATAGCTTAAGGTCTTGCAATTCTTCTTGAACCTAACTATTGCATTGGAAATAGAATGCGAAAAAGACAAACCACGGCCATGCCATCAACCATCGAATCAAAACCTCCATCCTAACCAAGATTGATAGACGGAAACGGAGTCGGACCAAAATTGAAAACTTCCTCAAAAGAATAAGACGATGATCGGACAAGTGACGGTCAAGACACAGCTGAAATAGACGGATAAAGCGTAGATAACTACTTCCGTAACAGGAAGCGATCTAATTTACTCATTTGGAGGTGAGGGATGCGACAAGTAAACGAGTACCCTCCAACTTGAATCCACAAGACCAGAAGTCACAATAAACGATCAAAACACCGTGCACTAGATAACATTGAAAGTCAACCAAGTATTTCATCCATAGTCCGAAACGTAATTTAAAGTCACCCACTATAATAGCTTCGCCGTTCCCATCTCCGTACAAAGATTAGATATAAAAAATCCAAAGAGGCCTTTTTCTCCCAGGCTGTTGCGGAGGCGTAAACCGCCACCAAAAGAATCTTGACATTACGAGGTAACCATGTGCCGTAAATAGCTATAAAACTTTCTTCTTCCTTTTTTTTCTTTGTTTGCCGAAATCTTAATAGGGGGTTTAGGGGTTTTTTAATCTTGTATTTATAGCTTCCCTAGATGTGTTTTAGTTTAAGTCTAATTAGGTATTAGATTATAATTAGGACTTTATTTCTATTTTATATTTTTTTTTCTAAAATTCGGATTTTACTATTCATGCCAAAAAAAATTTATTTATTTATTTATTTATTAATTAATTAATTATCTTTATACCTTAAGTTTTATAAAAACCTAAACTAAATTGTTAAACCATTTTGCTTGAAAATTACTTTCTAAAAATAACTTTTCATTTCCAAATTCACTTTCTAAAAATAGAAAGTCTTTTAAAAACTCTCATATTTTAACTAACTCATTTCCCTTAACTTAACCTTTAAAACCTAAATTTATCTTAAATTACTAACATAAAAATACGTATACGTATAATTACTTTTACAATTAACGTGAAACCGCTTCGATCACCAAAATCATTTCCTTATCACCAAAAGTGAACGAAATGAACTTCACAAAATTCAACACAAATCCAAACCCATTGAGACGATCACGCTTAATGGATTAATTATCCAATATAACCACATCCCACACAAACACATATAGAACACATTAAATCACAAATCTCATAATCCAAACTTATAGAACATATATTTAGGTCAACACTACGGTTTGACCAACCTGCTCGAACCACGGTTGTCACACTTCTCGGGAGGCAACCCGTGTCTTTTCTTCTTTCTATTTTCTTATTAATAATAGTGTGTGATTTTATAGCCTAAATGTGGGGGCGTGTTTCTTTCTATGGTATGTGGTTTCGTTTTTACAAGATTCCTTAAGATCATGAAGACTTGCGCTTGTTTTCAATCCTCCAATCTCCCGGTCTTCGATCTTCTGCTTATTTTAGAATCCTCAATCCTGATCATGTATATATATATTGTTCCCCTTTCACACTTGTAATTTTTTGCATTTGCCTTTTTCACTCGTAAGTGTCGGGGGTAAAAAACCGATTATTTTTTGAACATTGTGGTCAATGTTCCATTCTAAGTGGGGGGGGGGATTTTCTAGCAAATGTGATCTTACATGTACCTTGTTGTGTCCCTCACAACCCCGTTTTGGCCAAAAATTTTAAATTTTTAAGTCTTAATATCTAGTTTATTGTTCATATATATATAGTAAAAAAAATGTGAAGAAAAATGTTAAAAAATATAAATAGTTAGTTAAAAATAAAAAATAGTTGACACGAATGTAGGCTTTCCGTTGGTGAGAACGAAATGTAAATTTTGACCCGACTGGTTTTATATCTTAGCTTTCTCCTTCAACTTTAAATAGATGATTTTGCTATTATTTTATACAAGGAGCTATAAACGCAGTCTAGCTTACAAAGATCAAGAGACTTTGCAAGTTTCATAATTGATTTTAAAATAAATACGAAGTCGATATATTAGAGTGAGATTGTTGCAGTCTATGTGACTTTTAAAGTGCCGATTCTTTATTCATTTAGGTAAGTTATTCACGAGTTTTTATTAGAAATTTTAAAATTGTGAAGAAAGAGATGATAGAGTGGGTATAGTTCGAATGCTAAGATAGAATAGTTGGATTTCTTAAGGTTCATAAGTGTTAATTGTGGCTTTTTCTCCTATTAGCTTAATAAACGTTATATGATTGTTGAATAAATAAAGTTTCTTTGGTTTTTGCGATTCTTAGTTTAGATCACTTCGTAGAGATTCCTTCTGGTGAAAGTAAGGTACACATCGAGGTTTTGTCAGTGTTGTAGGGAAAATAGACTCCTGGACATGGGTCGGCACGCATACTGACTGTGAGTTGTTAAAGACATAGGACTTAAAATTTGGCTATAATAATAATAATTATGAAATAAACAAAAGCCGAAATGAGACTTCTGGATCATGGTCGGCTCGCATACCGATGTGATAGTCGTTTAAAGGGTAGAGGTAATAATAATAAAAGCTGTGGGCTAAAAAAAGTTTACTGCATCTTGCCGTCACAACGAGGTGCAATCTTCTAAATATGGCACATAGTTAATAATAATCCGAGATGAATAAGTTTGCTGCATCTTGCTGCTCACAACCGATGTGTAGCCTTCTAAAGGTTCGTGGTAATTTAACGAGGTCGAAATATGTTTGCTGCATCTTGCCGGCTCACAACCGATGTTGCAGCCTTCTAAAGGACCGAGGTTTAATAATATTGCAATAATAATAAGTATAAAGCCAAATTTTGACTCAAGGGTTATCTAAATAAAGCCTCCGTCTCTGGATTCGTAGTTGAGTTGTTGCGGATGAAATAAAAAGGATAACCCCTAAATCATGCGAAATTAGAACCTTAATGTGGACATTATTCTCACCACATCGTCTCTTTAGAAAAGGATTTCAATCTATTAATGGTCTAAACCGGGTTTACTTTATTAATAAGGACATAATTTATTTGTCACAAATAATAATAATAAAATCCTTAGAGGAAATTAGGAATAAAGGAGAAAAGTAAGTACACAATTAATTTTTATGAGTAGTGTTAGCATCATAACTTGTAATTTACAATGATCTTGTTTTTAAGCTTGGCTTGGAGAAGTGAAAATCAGGAACGATGAATTTATCCATTTGGACACTTTTTGTGTTTTTTGTTCTGTGATCCTAAAAGTTATCAATGAATAATGAAAGCATTACATTATGTCACACATGAATAAGTTGTAAGTTGAAAATTTTAAAAAAAGGATAAAACGGGGGTGCTTGCTATTTAAATGATTTTTGAACCTTTTAATAGATCTTTTCTGTTCTTGTTTGATTGTGGGGGTCATAAGTTAAAAGGGGGATAAAATTATTTATTTCCGGATGTGTTTTATTTACATTGCGTGTGGGACCAGCAATGGCTTAGTGTGGGGGAATTTGATGTTTGCTAAAACACACATCTTTTATACCCCGTAAAACACTATTAAATAGACTAAAAATGCTAAAATATGCTTTATTATATTGCAAATATGTTTGTTTGGTATTTTTATGTCTTGCATGTAAAAGGATTGAAAACGATGCAAAAACGGGAATTATCGGGCTCAATTTGGTCAAGTTTAATTATTACTCAAAGCCAAGATGAAGTCGTGAAAAGTCCTCGAGCATACCAGTGGAAAGAGCGCGGAAAAACGAGTCTAACGGTGCCCTCAGATATTATTGGGCCAGCCCGTAACCCATTTAAATGGGCCGAGCCACCCAATGCTATTTCTAAAGCCCATTTATGAAGTCCAAACCAAAATAAAATTAAATAAAAGAGTTAACAATATGAAGTGATGTCATGGCACATGATCGGAAATTAATTCAATGGGGTGTCACGTGTTTGAGCACTACTTTGTAAGAGAACTAGTTATATTGAGACGTGTGGCACGGGTTGTAATATCTAATTTTTCTACTAAAATTCAATTTGTTCAAATGAGATCCAATGAACGAAATGTTGCGTTGCATTTAAGCAAATGAAGAAGGCCACGTGGCAGCTAATAAACGGTGGATCAGGCTTTTAATTTTCGATGATCCGAAGTCACACGTTTTGCAGCAAATGATTGGCTCATTAATTGGTTGAGAATTTACACAAGTGCCCCCTGGAGATTGCTATAAAATGAACCCGCTCCCATCTATTTGAAGAGTTAGATATTAGGTTTTAGAAAATTAGGTAGGAGTAGTATAAAAAGTTAGTTTTACTCAAATATTTAGTTTTAGCTTATTTTTTTCCAGCTTATTAGTTGTATTGTTCCAGCTTATTTAGAGCTAATTTGTAAACAGCTTATTTTTATTAATGCAATGAAGGTTGGTATTGATTAGTTGTCTTATTCTTGTGGCTAATCTTTCTTTCTTTAATTTTTGTTTTTCTTTTTCTTATTCTCGAATAAGTTTTACTCAGTTTTTTTTCATGATCAAATAAGCTCTCCTATAGCTTATTTGCTTCAAAATTAAGCTCATAAAATCAAATAAGTTTTAGCTTATTTCATTTCCTTTCTATTTTTCTCTTTTACTTATTCCGTTTGCTTATTAGAGATTTAAGCTCAATTCGATTTAGCAATAGGAGGCCACGAGTATTAATTTACTCAGCTTATTTATAAGCTTGGGACCTCCTTGAATAATCGAGAGCTTATGCTAGCTTATTTGGTCAAGTTTAGAGGAAAATCTCTTTTTAGTTTCTATATCAAATCTTTAATAGGATTCTACAAATTTTCTAGTTGGACCAGATTGTGTTAAATTCATGTATTGGGCTTATGTTAAATTCGTGTATTGGGCTTGAAATTGAAATGAGGCGTTTGGTTATTTTCAAACAAGAAGAGTAAAAATTGCAATTTGATAATTGTTTTAACAGTTTGAGTTTTGATTTGATTTTGGTACCGGCCATCTCATGTGGCGCGGAGCTTAAAGGTTTATTTAGCTAGACCGAATTTGATTATTTGTTTTAGCTAAATAAATTGGGTGGTATTCGTTTAATTGCGGCTTTTCAACTCGGTTCCATTTTCTATTCTTTTTTTAATTAATTAGTATAGCTTATTTTTAAAATGTTTAGCTTTGTTTGTTTAATAATTATGAGTAGCGAGTAGTTTAATTAGTGTTTGTTAAGTGATTTAGTGATTTGAAATTTAAGTGCGGTTTTAAAAAGTTTAAATTAACAGTATTTGAATTTTCCAATTTACATCGTCATTTACTTTTAATGCAATTTAAATACTTGTCATTTATTTTAAAAAAAACATTTTACTTTACTTGTCATTTAATTTCTTGAAACTTGTTTTCTAAGGATTTTAATTCGTTAAACCTAAGCCCGCACTTAAGGAACATTTCACGTCACTTAGTAAGCATATTTGTCATTTATATCTTTTAGATCAATTTTAGTTTAATCTTTTAGTTTTTAATCTTAGAATTAATATTAGTTTAATTTTTAGTATAAAAATAGTTTCAGACCAAAACCAAAAACTTTTATGACAATTACAACTTGAAAGTAGATTTCCATTCACCTCTCACCGAGGAAAACGATACCCGTGTTGATTACTTATTATTCTTTCCTAAGAATAATTTGTATGATACTTTGCTTGCGCATATGTATATGTATTATATATATATTATATCTGAGGGTTTATTTGATAAACGCGTTGTGAAAACGACACAACATCAAACCTCATCTTATGATCGATTATGATCGCGTTTGTTCTTACGATAAAAACGTAAGCATCCAAACTCGATTAGATCGAATATTACCGAAATAAGTACAATAATCTGGAAAAAGCTATAAACTAATCAGAATATGGACTAAAAAAACGCATCGGAATATGCTGTTGGACGATTTGACTAATATATGCCAAACAACTGTGAAACCGAATCAGAACTCAAAATAAGCTAAAATAAGCTGAACCGAATTAGCATAAAACATCACGAATCGCTCCTACATCTCTGATACCACTTGTGAGGTTTCTTGATTCACGATATCGGGAGGTCGGGGAAACTCAAAGTATGTTTTCATCATTTTCAAAGGTTTTTTATTAAAAGGAAAAAGGAAAATGGAAATTACAATTATGAGCTTCACCCTCTTATGTTGATTAGAGGGAAGTATTTATAGTCTAAACACAAGGACACTTTGGACTAATTACACTTTTAGTCTTTGTGTTTTAACTTAAGCCTAAATAGTGTATTACATATTGGACACCATATTTTTTAATCCTAACAGTCTTTACTTGAAATTACAAATCGATTGAAAAGTCGATAAGAACAATATCGAATTGCAACTCAACTTATGTTGACGATGTTTTTTAGTCAAATGCTCATAAATTATTGTGGTTTTTAGTAATGGTCAAACTTATTCTAAATGTTAACACACTTCTAGTAGGATCGACTACGTTAAAAATCCATCGGGAAATTTATGACAGTTGCCACGGTTCACTCAAAATTGGATGTCGATACGAAAATTATAATTCACTATCCTAATAGTAAATATAACATACTTCAATTGCCAAAAACATAACACCTTAACTTAATTTGCTCAAAAATCAACTATGTCCATATTTGTGGACACCTACGGATCACGAATCCACCATTAGGGAGATCCGTCCCAATTTAGGTAGATCCGTGAGCCTCAGAACATGTGTAAATACCAGTTTTTGAATAAATTTAGACCACAAATACTATTATCCAAACAAACCCACGAACTAAAAAACTAAAACCCTCTATACTAAATCATAATTAGAGGCAGTTAGAGCAATTAATCACAAAGATCATCAACAAATCATAAGTCTAAGATTACTATTGTAAGTGATTTCATCTTATTTTCTCTTAAATTTTGTGTCTAGGGTTTCGATTTTACATAAATCAAATAATTTAGGGATTTTAATTTTTCAAGCAATTTTTGTACAATTAGAACTAAGATATAGCAATGTATAACAATTATGATACTTAGAATGCATAATTAAAGTGATTTGCTAAAATCAATTTTCACCAAAAACCCCAAGTTATGATTTTTGAATAAAACCTCACCTCTAGGAACTTTTCAAAACCAAGGTTGTTTACCTACATTGTTAATACAACGCAAAAATATTTTTTTCATGCATTAGGTCTCATGAATGTATACACGAGGTGCTTAATTCATAAGTATTTTTTGTTTCATTCATTTAGAGCAATATCAAACATAGGTTGTGCATTAAGGTTTGCTTATTACTATTATTATCGTTATTTTTCTTTTGTTTGAGTCAAGCAAACCGCACACCCATATCAAGTCCATAAAGACGCACACTTAGAAATAGCATTATATTTCATTTATAATATTTTCTCATTTAAAATCACTATAAACTACTTAGATATCAAATGTCATATGAAGACTTTACAAATCGCGCCAAACACGAAGGAAGAATCATTGATAACAACTTCAACCCTCAAGTTAATCTTGAATAAATCTTCCTTAAAAATGGTTTTCAATCCTTCTACCACTTAGATGGAAA
>BQNB010023248.1:43305-62027 GCA_026074375.1 Tanacetum coccineum | reverse complement strand
ATCTAATCCTTATACTTAACTACGATCTAAGACTATAACAACTTTGGAAGTGACCGACACTTTTCGTGTTTCCAACAAACATTCAATTTAGTGTGTATGGCATTCTTGCCTACGGACGAATTTTTGCATTTTTCATATCACTCTTTTAGGTTCTCTCATATACACGGTGCGGTATATGGCATACTCGACTCCGAACAATGTTTGCAATTATTAATTTTCTTTTGTAGGTTCAAGCATATACAAGGATGAAGTTTGCACCATTCTTTTTTCTTTTTGTAGGTTCATTTTGATGCCCTCGAGCAAGGGAGAGCAGTCAAGAAATCATATTGAGTTGTCTATACACTTTGTTGTATATGACATATTTGTCTACTGATAAAAGCTATTATTACACTAATTTCTGTTTTGTAGGATCATACTTGACGCCCTCGAGCAAGGGGGAGCTTCCGTCGAGCTTTTATAGAGTGCATCTTATATACACTTTGTTGTATATATTTTACTCATCCAAGGACAAATATAGTTTGTTTGTAGATTTTTAATCATATCTTGACGCCTCGAACAAGGGGAGCACTCGTCAAGGGAGAGCATGCACGCATTCATCATTATTTTTACTCTTCGACAATCCTTTGTGTTTCGGCCAAAAGGAAGATGTCATTTTCTTCATCATATAGTTTTTATATTTTTTATGTTGCACGAAACTAACCATTTTGTAGGTTAAGCTTTCAAATTTGATCCATGGATCCGCTATAGACCAAGGACATTTACCTAGAGGATGCAACAACATAAGGGGTTAGAGTAGACTATTTAACTTCACTAGGGATGATGCAAGCTAGCCTTTTCGGGGAGAAATGAAGTTAAACTCCAAGGACACATCCTTTTTGTTTCGACAAAAGGGGGAGAATAGTATAAACGGAGAAGGTAATGTAAAGGTAGTACGCGGATACAAGTAACTTTACATTTTACGATATATTACGTTTACACGTTTGTTTGTCATCATCAAAAAGGGGGAGATTGTTAGTGCAAATATTACTATATTTAATCTACACAGTCTCGTTTGTTTTGTTGATGACAAACACGTAACTTGTAATACATAACGTAAAATGTACAAGTTAGTCGTAATCGTATTTTGTCTCAACATACATCTACATCTCTTCGCGTCTCGATTCCTCGTATGTTACAACACAGGTTCGTACACGTTTGTTATGTTGCATTATGATCAAACTTCATTTCACATTTTGCATTCACAAGTATTTTTATACAAATGCATCTCTTTTATTTTTACACTAAAGTTTACATCTGAATATATATTTTATTTAAACAAGTAAACTTTATTTTGTCAAGAACTCAACTAGACTTTTTATTTTTACATGTACAAGTTTACTTTCACTTTTAAGTAAAAATAAAATACAAAATAAAAGTAAAAATAAATTATTTTCTGAATGGAACCGGCGGGAACCGGCAAAACCGGCAAACAGTAAATTCTTGCCTATAAATAAAGGAGCCTTTTCAATCCGTGGTTATATGAACCGGTGACGCTACCGAGGGAATCAGCGCAACCGCGCTACAGTAGAATTTTTAAGCCTATTAACAAATACCAAGCACTTTCTTACCACTTTATACACACCTTCTCACACACATTTTCTCTGTATTTTCACTCATTAGATCAGTAGCATAGATGGATTAAACACCCTCATTCTCATGTGATCCATAAGCTACCTAACATGGCTCTTGTTGTAAGCATACGCCTATGATGATCCACCACAAAGCAAGCCTTGAAGATCTTGCCATTTCCATCCACCTCAAAGCACATACATATGAAGATCTACAAGATTGGAGATCTCATCATCTACATCTATTTGAAGGCTTCCCATCAATGGAAGTTCTTTTAGATTAGGCATTCATATCCATTAAACACATTGTCTTGGATCATCATTGTACACACATTTGTAACAATCTTTTTGTACCATTTGATTAGAATAGATGGTTATCGTGTTTTGGTGTCATAAACCACAAGATTTCTCTAAGATGGGCCATAACTCAAAACAGGGGTTTTGTTGGTTCTCAACCCTTTGACTATAAGAACTCGTTACTATGTATATAGCTTTAAAACCGATAAGATAAGTCGTACGTGGGATTTGGTTCTACTCCGGTGAATTAGGACTAGTATTTTAGCTTATTATCCTGGACTAAAAGTGTAAAGCGACGATTGGTAAAAGGTTTTTCTCTGCCGAAAAGGAGTGGAAGTAGAGGGACTGAGAGCGAGCTCCCGTGACCGAACACTATAAATCATCGTGTTTGGTTGCTTTCTCTTACATATCGTTATTCTTTACATTTTAATTATCCTTATGTAATGGTTTGATGCTTATGCTACTTGCTTGAGATTGGTGCTCCATTATACATATATCGTAGACAATAAATTGATACTTTTCATATTACTACTTCGTGTTTGTCGGTCGTATCATTAGAAACAAAAGTTTTTAATTTTAATCAAAAACGTATTCACCCCCCTGACTACATTTTTCACACTATTCGTTATCCCGGACCGATCATTCAGCTCCTAAATCTGATAATTCTATTTCAGAGAAACAAGACGCAAAACCACGTCATATTTGATGGATTCTACTCTTACAAGAATTTGACATAGAAATTAAGGATAGAAAAGCGTAAGAAAATGTCACCCCGCCCCCCCTCCACCGCCAGCGTGGACACTTGTCCCGAATTGAACATGATGGCACCAAGTGAGTGATGTGGAAGTGGAGATGATTGTTATCCCCAAAAGCTTAATCCATACACAACATAAAGCTAAACCAATAAGCAAACAAAAGATATCGAAAATATATTAGGAAAAGTGAAAGATTATTAAGAGAAATAAAGAGGTTTGAAGATTACACCACAACCACTCAAAAATGAGAAAAATGGCAACCAACATACCCTCCCATTGGTTGAGAGGGGTTCAATTTAGAACCCTGAGCCATGAGTGGCTAATGGGCTTTCTAACTGGGCGGCCGGGCTTGGTTTTTCTTGGCTTTGAGCCCCGAAAACATGGACAATATTAGGAATTACAATCAAGCCCTTATGAACCCGACAGTAGCCCGTATTACTTAATATCGACTAATTATTCACTAATACAGACGATACAGTTCTTGTTCGAACCTTATATAAAATTAAGGCGTAACAATCTCCCCCCAATGTTGAGTGTCTCTTTCTTCTTCACACTCCTCCGAACCACTGATGACTTGATTATGTGATTTTTGACTTTATGCTTACGTGCCTTGTTGGTCTTGTCCTTGTTTGTAATGGCTTTGCGTTCATTCATGCCTTTGTGACTTGATCTTGAGCCTTTATGTTAGACTTTGATGTTCTTGAGATCGTTATCTGCATCATCTCCTTGACATGAATCATCTTAGATTGACTTTCTGTGAATCAACTTGTCTCTTTGACCACATCTCATACTTGTTACATTCGACTTTGAAAGCTTTGAGTAAGTAGCCTGTGGTTTATGAATCCGGACTTCCGCTGGATATGAAGCTGCAACACCGACGTCTAAACTAAATACGACAGTTAACAATAAAAGATATAATATGGCTAGATGTCGATCTCATCTTGACTGTCTGTTTGCATTAACCTCCGTTTCCCGTATGTATAGTAATAAATACTAACCGTGATCAGGTAGATTCAAAAGAATCTCCCTTGACATAGGGTTTTCTCTATACATTTCACATTTATTTTATAGGTTATTTTCAACCTTTAATACAAATTCCATTATATATGATATTAGAGTTTTAAACGGTTCGTTTTGATTATTATCTTATAGGTTTAAATCGCGTAAACTAAAAATCAATGATCAATGTAAACGGACATCAAACAACATTTAAAGTTTGAAGCATCAAGCAAGTGTAATAGTGATTAAAAAAAATTTTAATTTGGTTTTTTTTTAAAAAGGATTATAATTTATTAACATTTCATAATTTATTTTTGTTGGTGTTACGAGTAAAACGCTTAACGTTCGCAATAAAATTACATTCGGAAAAGTAGTCCGTATCCGGAAGCACCTATACGCTATCATACACTTAAACTAATACCCACTTACACCCAATACTCCAATATTTATTTCTTTTCCTCGCCTTATAACTCTTCTCGAAAAACCGATATATAAACAATTTACCCTTGAAATAAATCATTTAAATCCTAATTAATACCTTCTTTACAACTTGTAAATGCTTACACATTGTACCTTGGACCCAAATACCTAAAGATTGGCATGTCAATGTACCCTAAACCCTCCTTGGTGCCGTGGGTTTTGCCTAGGGAGGAGGAGAACACTTTGCCAATGTACCCTAAACCATTTCCACTCCCATGGTATCACTTAGGTTGTTTCCTAGTTTCCAAGGTCCTATATAAGGCATGTAACTAGTGCATTATAATCCTCTTACTTTCCTACAAACAAAATCAAGCAAATACTCCCTCTATTTCACTCTAAAACTCACGGCATTCATATAGCAATTAGGGTTTCATTTTATTTTTGCAACCAAGGTATTCCAAGCATTCAAGTGTTCATCCTAAGACTACCTAAGACTACTCAAGGTGTTGGGAAGCTTGGATTCGGGTTTAACAAGGAATAATCAAGAAAACATATTTAGGGTTTATTCGTTGATTAGTGTTCAATGGTTTCAAACGGCTAGTTCTGGTTTAACATCTTGTGTCATCATCCTACTTGACTCCTATAAGGTCATTTAACGTTTTCAATACTGCGTTTTGATTAATTTCCTATTGTTTACATATCTTGTTGCATTATTTAATCACCATCCAGCATATTTTATTTTAAATTGTATAAGTATATGAATGATTATCTTATGGACAAATGACATGACATTTCTAGAGGACTTAATACATGTGTAAAATATGGATACAACACTTGTAAAATAATGGTGGCAAGTTCTAATAAAAATTGTAAACTACTTGTTATATTAGAAACCACAAATTATGATCTTTTATAAATATTTCTATGAAATACGAAATATAAATATTATGTTTTATATATTTATAGCAAACATAGTGCTCGTTTATATATGGATCGTAAGCCTGTAAGGAACTAAACTCGAAAAACAGAATTATAACGAACCAATAACGCACATTTATCAAGTTATATATTATTACTTTAATAAAAATAATATATATGAACTGTGAGAGGGAACAGTAACAAGTTACTGTTTTATCAGAGGGTATAAATTGTACAATATTTAACTTTATAAAAATAAATTATTAATCTGTGATGAACAGTAAAAGTTACTGTTCATCAGGGGTATAAATTGTATAATTATGATATTTTGATAATTTTCATTAATACGAACCCACGGACATAAAGAACTCGAAAAACGGAATTATAACGAATAAGTTACGTAGTTTACACGTTATATATATATATAATCTATAAATAATATTTTGATAAATTTTCTTAATACTAATCCAAGGACATAAGGATCGCGAGAAACGGTGTTATAACGAGCGAGTTAGGATTTAAACAAGTTACATATATTTAATTTCATAAAAATAATTTTTATAAACTGATGAACAGTAAAAGTTACTGTTCATCAGGGGGTTTTAATTTTATAAACATCATGTTTTGATAAATTATTTTAATACGGAGACGTGGACATAAGAAACGTACGAAACGGAGTCGAAACGATAAAGATATGAAGTTTTAAAACTCGCGCGCATTACTTATATTTTTATATAATCTTTTATAAAACAATTAATTTAATAATAAAATATCATTATTAAATCATACATTTTTACAAATAATGCATTAGTAAACGAAAATAACATTTTCTTACGGATACAAGTACACACGCTTTTGTTTAACAAAGTACGAGTTAATTATTGTTTTAACTTTTAAGGAATTAATAAAAACTATTAGGTGGTGGTGTAGCTATGCAATATGTGATGTTTTATTTACATGAAATACATTATACTCATACGGCCTATAATTAATTAGGTTGCATTCAAATTGCCGAGGCGATTCACTTACTTGATTTAGATAATCAATCATTCACTTACGGTGAGTTCATAGCCCCGCTTTTATACAACTATATTGTTTTACAACTTTGGGGTGAGAAACATGCATTGTTTTACATTTGGACGCAAGTACTCTTTTAAACATATTACGAGTTGGCCTAAGTAGCTAAACCCACTATTGCCCACCCTCATGAACTGTCAATTGCTAGTTAGCGAGCGCGAATGTTATGAATAGATCTATTTGGGATTGACATCCCCGTTCGGGTGAGTAGCGCTCATCAGTTTCGGAGGGACCGAAACAACGAACGTATACATGTCGGAACAATTTGGATGTTGCGGGTTGAACATCTACATGGGCACATTTAGTGCATTAAATTGCATACATATATGTCGAGCTTCGGTGTCATGAGCTTAGCGCACTCGTAATTACTTTTTCATAATGAATTTTGAGTTATGTATGTGTACATGTCTTACATTGGAAATCTTGTGGTCCTACTTTATACATTTACTAAACCTGTGAATTCACCAACTTTATGTTGACGTTTTAAAGCATGTTTTTCTCAGGTCAATAAGGTACGAGAAACAAGGATACATTGGTGGTCATCATTTTGGAGTCATTACTATAAAGATTTGGATGCATTACATTTTGGGAATATTTGTTATGTCTTAAAATCTTTACTTTTCATGGATGAACTATTTAAGCTTCGGCTATTGTAACAAACAAGTCTATTTAATCAAATGTATCAATTTTAAACGACTCATATAGAGGTCGTTCTCTTATCTCGTGCTGTTGATCTATGAAGTAACATTCCCCAACCCATATTCCGTTGCGACCCATTTTGGGGGTGTTACACATTCGGTGGTCATAACAACAGGGTGTAGATCCATAGGAATTTTATATTTACGAGTGAGGGCTTTCACATCCGAAGGTTTCATGGTAGAAGTATAAGAACCCATGTCACGCTTGCTGGACGAAGAGCCTTCGGCTTGCGACCCTATGTCAACTCGTTCCACGTCAGACATTTTCAAAGATCCGAAGGGGAGGCAACTTACAGAGTCAAAAAGGGAAGAAAGGTGTACCTGATCACAATAAAGGAAAAGATGGCTGGAAGAGTCGGACAATTATCTTGCGAGCAAAGGACGTTCGGCTATGATTTTAAAAATTTTTACACACGGTAAAAAATAAGTGACTATGGACTATTTATAGGCCCCAAATGGGCTTGGGTTCGTCAAATCACACACAACAGCTGTCAAAGCCCCAATCGAATATCGTTGATAGGAAAATTGCTCAACACGTGTACACAATGGATGAGGAGACGATGAAGAGTTCATAATGGTTTTTAACACACTGTTAATTATGATTGTCTCATTACACATCAAGAAGGACAAAAGGATCCCAACTCTTTTAATTTTGAATTTTGTTTCATATCCTAAAAAAAAAGGAATGGGAAGAAGAAAAGGAGGATGATTAGCAAGAAAGATCAAAGTCCAATGTCTCAGGACACTTCCAGAAGAGACCTTCAAGTATGACTTTAATAGGGGTATACAAACTCTTAAGCCATACTGTTAGGGGGACTTGTCCGCGTTGATTACCGAGCAGGCTAATAGTCGAAAGGGGCCACACAAATGCCCAAGAAACCCACTCAAGCCAATCGTAATCATTCCAGACCAGCAGCTATTCAATCCCGAAAGGGCCACCAAAGGGTCGATCGGGTCATGAAGTTCCAAACGGGCACTGGACGTCAGCCTAGGTAAACAAAAAAGCGCTGACTTTTAATTCAGAGATCTGCAGGACAACGTCTATCAAAGAGATAACGTCACCATAAACACGGGAAGTTTTATGGACACACGATAATACATATGTCGTCAACTAATGAGATGTCACATCCAAGACACAGGCGATAGAGACTATGACCGAATGGGTCGTCACCTACATGACAGAAACTGTACATCTCTTACAGTGTTTCGACTAGTATAAAATTACCCCGTATTTACTATTAAACAAGACAATCCATTTACTGCCACACATATCACACTTATTTCTATTGCCCCCTCGGCTAACATACAGCCCCTTTGGCTCATATTCACATACTTACTCTCACACCCGAGCTTGGTACTGGATGCAGTCAAAACACCAGGGGCGAGTTAACGGGTATTCTTTCTTACTTTCAGGAAATTCAAGAGGATACTTCACCAAGAGTCGAGGGAACGCACCCTAAACTCAAGGTACGGCATTTTACCTTAACATTATCCTCAAAAAAAATAAAATAATATGACTTGTCCACTTCCACACACCTTCGATGAAATTCAAGCTTTGGTTACAAAATTTATTGACGAAGATATTATTCATCAGAAAGCACTTATGGAGTTAGCCGTGCAATTTGAAAATGCAAGCGCAGCGAAAAGCGTTTTTAGTAAGATACGAGAAATTGCTACGACATTACGCACGAGAGCCTGCTTTTGATTGACACTTTTTTTGAAACAAGAATTAATAAAGATATGATTTGACTTCTGCTCTTTATCGGACGGCTGCCAAAAATAGAAAATCAAATTGAGAGTAAATTTGTTTGGTTATCTCAAATAACAATCCTTTCTTTTCCCCCTATAAAATCCAAGCTCTACGTCGCTTTTTTTCATATTCATCAAACACAATTTCAATTCTCACCATGTCTGATAAGAAAATCACACAACCCCTGGCACCCGAAAAACCAATGGAACCAATCCCTCAACCGAAGCAATTTCCTCACTCAGAAACCTATAGGGGTGGTCCGTCATCGGAACAACATACTCAAGGATCTCTTACTAACAAAGAGTATCAGGAACTACTTGAACTTCAGGATGAAGAGGCATTAAGACAAACACTAGTACAGAAAAAAAGGCAAGTGCTAAAAAGGAGTTGGAGGATGAATATGAAGCAACAGAAAGCTGAATATGAGTTATTCAAGTTGGAATTTCGGGGTGCATCTGATTCGGAATACGAAACTAGGATTACTTTCATTAGGTGTAGGGTAGTGTTATTAATTTTCGGTATGTTGTTGTTTTATTGCGTTTTGTATTTTCTTTTCCGTTTTGTATTTTTCTTTCTCCGTTTATTTTTATTGAAATGAAAAAAATTTAGTTTGTGTGAAAAGATTAGGAAAATAAATAAATTAGTGAGTGGTGGGACTCAAATGGCTAAAATATGTTATGTTGTAAGTGAGTGGGTATTTTGAGTTTTTGTGTTGAAATGAGGTGGCGGTGATGTGACACGAAGTGAGGCCCAAATGGCTAACGTTTTTTAGCCATTACACGCCTTCCTCTAACAAATTATTATTACTCCTTTATTAAAGTTAAAAAGCATGTGAGTTTAACGCACAAACCGGAATAGGTAGTTGGTAGCCATGTTGTACACAGGATAACGCCGTTATGACGAGCACACCGGTGCTGTTTGGCGCCCCATAAAACAAAAAAGAATCTTATGACGTGTGATGCACTTTGCAATTAAAATGTGTGAAATTAAAATAATAATCTTTTCGTTTCAAAATTATTGTCCTCGACAAAAAACGTACAGTTTAAGAAAAATGCATTTATTACGGCATTCCCTTTCTTACTTTTTGGCAGAATGACAGTTTTACCTTTAGCTAATTAATTAAAGTCTTATTTAAAGTTTGTAAATATAATTTCAAGCAAAGGTATTATAGTAAACTTGATCAAACTTCTCTATTTATTTTTAGTAGTAGATTAAATTGGGACATCTCAAGAAAACGTGGACAATAAAAATAAGACGGAAAGAGTACAAATCTAAGATAAAATTTAATTACTTTTCCAAAATATATGAGGAGATAACTGGGAAGGATCTGTTACCGTTCACGTGTTAATCGATGATTTATTATTCACTTGCTGTTTATTTCATTCTTTTTTTAAATTAATTTTCGGTGCTTTGGTCAAACGGGTATATTCCTTCAACTGAGATGCGAAATGGTTGGTGACCATACTACATCATCCTCACTAACATAATAAAAAGAAAGAGTTTCGTTTCAATGTCAAGTCAAGATCTCATAAATATGTGTATGTCTAATGTCCTAATCTTATTTTGTAAATGTCTTTCTTGTTCTTATGAATATAATTCTTCTGATTATTCATATGACCCATCGTTTTGAATAGCTCATGTGGGCTGAAAAATATTAATATAGTGCTGAAACAACGGTCATAAAATAGAAGCAAACTTTAATATTTTAATGAATAGCTTTTTTTCATGTTAATGAGTATATTGGAATCATGTCAGATTAAAAAAAATTGCAACCAACATATTGAAAAAGGTGTTTTTTTGGATATTGCATGAATAAAAGTGGGAAAGCGTAATGGGAATAAAAACTAAGAACATAATAATACGTTATACGTCACCCTCAAAAATAGTTTAGGTACTTTGAGGGAGGTCAATCTTGAACGAATATTAGTTCTAAGTTAAATGTATGGTATTTGTATCAATGATATGGTACACCTAATTTATATCTAACGTATCTTTATGAGTAAATTGCATTTTTGGTCCCTGTGGTATGGCCAAATTGCAGGTTTGAGACCCTAACTTTTAAAATTGCAGTGATGGTCCTTATTTTTAAGTTTGGGTTGCAGGTTTAGTCCTTTTGGGTTGCATTTTTGGTCCCTGTGGTTTGGCCAAATTGCAGGTTTGGTCCCGGCCCGGGGACCAAATTTGCAACAGAAACTTGAAAATAGGGACCATCACTGCAATTTCGAAAGTTAGGGTCTCAAACCTGCAATTTGGCCATACCACAGGGACCAAAAATGCAATTAACTCTATCTTTATTGGTTATAAGTTTTGTGCACGCATGAGGCTTACACATAAATCAAATTTATTTTAAACTATTAATTTAATATAAGGGCATATCAAAAATTTCATGTGTTTAATTATTCATAATTGTGATATTAGTACAACTAATGATTATGCACATGGTTTTACATAAAAAATATTCATTATGTATTGATATCAGTGTTTTAAAAACCGGGTTGACCCGGTCGGTTGAATCGTGAACTGGTCGGGTGACCAGAAGCTGGATTTTGCCAAAAAAAACCCGGTTGAACCGTGACCCGGTGACTCGACCGAGTCAATTAAAAACCGGTTTTTAAAACATTGATTAATATCGATTAATATTTTGTAAAGATTTTGTTCGATGAAAGATGTAACTTTGTTTACCTATTAATATCATGTTATATACAATATACGAGTTTCATATATTTTTCTTTCTGATATCCTTATATAAACTTTAAATAGATATTATATATGTTGTATTTTTAAAGTATAACGTCAAGATGTTATAAAGTTTAAGGGGATATTTATTTATTTTCGAAAGTTATTAAAAAATATTCACTTAACCCTATATAATTTATTTAAAATCAACCACTAAAGTTTTATTAATTACCACTAAATTTTTTCACCAATTTTTTCAATTTTGACTTTTTCTAATCAATCATATCGCACAATTCTACCTACGTGTCAAAAATCAAGCGACCTAATTGATTCAATTTTTTCTATAAGATCGAATCTCATAAAAAACTCTGAAATGATATAATTTTTTTATTATTTAAAAGATAATTATGATAACCTTTCTATAAAATTGCAAGAATCGTTTTATATAATGGGTGCAATTTGAAGTAACTAATAAAACAGAAATGTTGAAACAAAATATTTCATAATTGTTATTGTGATAGGTGGTTCTCGCAATATAGTATATATAAAATACTAGGCAAATCCAAACTCTTCACCCCTGACCAAGGTAAAAAGTCAAGACCTACCTAGAAATAAAATATATAAGAGAATCAATGATAAAAAGATTCCGGAAGTATGATTCCCGGGTCGTATGTCCCAACGAGGCTGCAATTGAAAGTTGATCTTGGTTTGATTTAGATTGAGTGAGAATGATTTTGATTGATTATAAGTCCTAACAACTACGGGAAGCAAAATTAGGTATAAGGAATCCCTAAATTACAATCTAATGGAACAAAACCTAAAACGGGCATGCAAAAAAAAAAAAAAAAAAAAAATGCACTACCAGCAGAAACGGTGCACTACCAGCAGAAACGGCAATACTACCAGCAGAAACGAGGCTCAAAAACTGCTGATTTTAAAAAATCTCCAATCTTTTAGCAAAACTCAAACAGAAGTTGTCCGGGACATATTTTTAAGAAACTTTAATAAAGGCACCTTATAAAAATAAGCACTCAATAAGCCCAATAAGCCAAATAGCTGGTATTGCAGGAAAGTAGCAAGAAACGAGGCTCCAAAATTCTGATTTTAAAAAATCGTTTTTAGCCAAAACTCAAAACACGAAAGGTTGTTGGGAAAGTTTTTAAGAAAATAAAACAACTTTAATAAAGGCACTTATAAAAAATAAGAATTTAATAAGCCGAAAAGCAGAATAAGTGCTGATTGCAGAAGTTAAGGTTTGGACTTACTTTTAGTAAAATAAGCTGTAAAAAGCAAAATTAATACCAAAAGGAAAAAGGAAATGATGTTTTGGAAAGCTTATATGTTGCTTTAATCTGATTCCAAAAAGCCTTTCCAACCAAAAACACTTAACTTCAACTCAATTTGCATCAAAATTTAGTTAAACTCTAACTTTTTCTAAAATAAGCCAAATGAAAATATGCTAAAATTCCTAAATAAGCCAAACTGTAAGTGTGCTTTGGAAATAAAGTCTCTAATGTGTCCTTATTAAGCCCACCTATTCACTTTTTTTAAATAAGCCATTAGGATAAGCACATAAGCACAAATGACTAAACTACTATTTTTTGATTTTACTGAAAAATAAGCACTTTTGTGCTAAAATTCGAGCAAGCAATTGGATTCTTATTGATGATATAAAGCTAAAAACAGATTGAGATTTAAGCTCAATGAAAACTTAATTAAGACGCAAAGATATTTTGAATCACTAAATAAGCAAAATGAGCTTAGAAAAAAGCTAATTATCAATTTTTTTAACTTATGCAGATTCTAACTTAAAACTTTAAAATCACATTCTGCACATTACAAAACAAACACTTACCCCAATGCAGTATTAAAACATTAAAATTTAATATGCAACAAAGCTTAATATCTACTTTAAGCTAAAACTCAAAATAAGCACTTTCTACTTAGCCAAAATAAGACAGAAATTAAACAATAATAAGCAATGCTACTGTAACCTCAGAAAATTTGACAGAATTAAATAAGTGATACAATGAACCTCTAGCTAAACAAGAGGGAACCCAAAAGGCTGCTATAAAGCTCCTAGATTATTAATTTAAGCCAGGGTGTGAGTCCATTTGGTTTTCCATTACCAACCATCTTCCGCAAATGCTTTCCACAATTCAAATGCAAAGGTAACTTCAGGTTATTAAACTGGTTTGCAGAATTTAAACTTAGTTAACAACTTATTGCAAAACAAACTGAAATTTCATTAAACTTGGAACTTTTACAAATTGCAGAAAGGAAAAAGTTTTTTTTAATCTAAAAATCTAAAATTACATCTCTTAAAAATAAAATTACTCTATTAAAACTAAAATTACTCTCCTTTTTTTACTGGGCTCCACTAGGCCATATTTACAAGAAAAAAGGTAAAACAAGCTGAAGTCTTCTGTTTGACTTTCATTGACTTTTCTTTGTTGAGCTTGACTGTGTTTGTTTGCTGAGTATAAAGCTTCCTTGTGCTAGTATTGTGAGTATAAACTCACAATATATCCTGGCCCTTAATTTCCTTGCATCCTCTCTCATCCCTTGGATCGAAAATGCCCTTGGATTGCCAACTTGGCATTGTGGCCATGTGGGGTGAGTAGGAAGGTTTTGTCAAGTGGTTGATGGAGTGTTGCAGGGTAGAAGTATGGGAGCAAAACTGGGTGCTGGCTGGTTTTGGTATTGGCGGGAAGATTGGGAAAGGGTTATACAAGTTGGGCTGTGACAGAGAGAGGTTGAAGATGATTAAGGGAATGTTTGGTTTGTGTACAAGAAAAGCCCCTCCACATCTTTCTTCTTTTCATTCTCTTTTTCTCCTTTCTCTCTTTTATAAATGAAGTTTCCCAAATTGGCATAATCAGCCCATGACTTTGTTTCCTAAATAATATAACTTAGGGGTTTGGCATTTTTGACCCCTCAAGTTATATTTTTCTTTGCTTTTTTTCTTCTCGGAGTTGACTTGACTTTGATTTGGCTTCGTCTTCACACACTTTTCCATCCCGTGTCCGGTTTTGTCGCTTTTTGCTTGGTTTTTCGTCTTTTTGTGAGATATCCATTCCTGCACAACACAATTAGCAAAACAAGCATATATTTGGCATTTTGAGTCCGTTTTTGGTTATTTTAGCTCGTTTTTAAAGGTAAAAGGTATGTGTAATTAAGCACATACCAAAATCCCCCAAACTAAGATGTTGCGTGTCCCACGCAATGCTATGAAGTAAGCACTCGAGAAACCAAAAATCTCAAATCCCCTCGACTAATAACTTGGAAAAGTAGCCAAGCGTTTATCAAAGGGAATAAAAGAATCAATAGCCTCGACAAGTCCCGGTTCTCACCAATTTTTATATTTACACAACTACTCTAAAAAAAAAAAAGGAACTCCTACAGTTCAAACTGCAAAAGGTCTGGATTCTTGTGGATTTACCTAAAGGTCATAGAGCAATTGGTACAAAGTGGGTCTACAGAAAAAAACAGAAATATGAAAGGGGGATGGCAACAGAAACCAAGCAAAGACTTGTTGCTCAAGGACATACTCAAGAAGGGCATATACTATGAAAGAAGTCTTTGGCACCTGTGGTCTAGAATAAAGGCCCAAAAGAAAATTCCTGGCTTATGCTTCATATATGGGATTTATGGTCTACCAAATGGATGTCAAAAGTGCTTTCCTGTATGGTCAGATTGAAGAGGAGGTCTATGTATGTCAACCTCTAGGTTTTGAAGATCCTGACCATCCTGATAAAGTCTATAAGGTAGTGAAAGCATTATATGGACTGCAGTCAAACACCCAAGAGCATGGTATGACACTTTTTGGCCAAATATCTCTTTTCAATATTTTTCAAAGAGGAAAGATTGACCAAACATTATTCATCAAGAGACAACAGGGACATATCTTGCTTGTTCAAATCTATGTGGATGACATTATCTTTGGATCTACAAAGAAGGAGTTATGTGATGAGTTTGAGAAACTTATAAAGGATAAGTTTCAAATGAGTTCTATAGGAGAACTTACCTTCTTTTTGGGTTTACAGGTCCAACGGAAAAAGAAAGGCTGTTAGCCTCAATTTATTGAGTCGAACAAGGAAGTTCGGTCACTCTACGATGGAGCTTCGGTCTTTAATTAGTTAATGTTGTAATAGGATAATATCGGGAGTCGGACTCGATAGTTAATCTAATATTGTGTATGTTTCGGGTTTAATCCCAAGCAAAACCCGAGCCCGAGTCCTAGTTAAATATCCCGCGCATCACATTAAATGCGTAGGGATATATATATAGATATTTTCCTTTTGAAAATATCTAATTCTCATAAATCTCAATTCTCAAAAATTCTAATATCTTTTTTCTCTCATCTCTCTCTCTTCTCTCTCTCTCTCTCTAAACAATCTTCTCTTTTCTAGTTTCTTGATTGAATCGTGTTATGAAGTGTTAACGGGATCCTACAATTGGCATCAGAGCAAATGGTGGATTCGTGATTGATTCGTGAGGCTAAACTAGCTCAAATTCGTGGCTTATTTTGTGACAAAAAACCCCACGACTCAAATTTTTTTGGGCTTAGTTGTTGGTTAATCTTGGTCTTCACTTGTTCTACACATTAAAAGGTAAGAGTGCTACAAATTTCGTGTGTTATACAAGCTTAAAATTCGAAATATAAGCTTTTAAAGCTTAGTGTTTTTCGTGGAGAGTTGCTCAATATTAGACGATTTACATGGTAATACGAGTTAAGGTGTGCTTAAACTTGATGTACTCACAAAGTATTCATGTTTTACTAAACTTAATTGTCGTGGCTAAAAGAATCATTGGGTGAATATTTGCAAAATCGTCCCTTGCATTCTTACGTGGCGGTTTGACATAAAAAGGACAATGATCCACGATTTAAGGAAATAGTCAACGGCGGTTTGTTGACCAAAAACAGCGAGTTGCCAAAAACAGCGAGTTGCTAAAAACAGCGAGTTGCTAAAAACAGCGAGTTGCTAAAAACAGCGAGTTGCTAAAAACAGTGAGTTGCCAAAAATAGCGAGTTGCCAAAAACAGCGAGTTGCCAAAAACGGCGAGTTGCTAACAGACGGGGTATTTGCTAAACGGCGAGCTGCTAAACGGCGAGTTGCCAAACAACGAGTTACTAATTGGCAGCGGTTTGCTAGAATTTTTGTGTGAAGAAAAGGGTATTCAGTAAAACAGCCATATACATTTGATCCTAACGTCTGTTCATGCCCGTGAGCCCTCTCAAATCGAAAAGAAAAAACGAGACGGATCACATGTTATCCACTTTTAGCTGGTTAAGGATTTTTTCGAGGCCCAAAAAAGCTCCGTTTACCAAGTTTATTGACATTTTTCATTTTTTGGATTTGTGTTAGACTTGTTTTTTGTTCTAGCTCACGTCCCATCTGTAATTTTAGGCCCGTTTCAGTTTGGTGAGCCTATTTTAAACAAACAGATTAACTCCTTGCTAGAAAATATCTATTTTTAGACAATTTAAAACATTGGCCGGCTGAATTCCTGAATCAAATCATTTACGGTTTTCTATTGATTTTGTAAAATCCTGTTAATTCTTTTATCAGTTTTAATCATAGACGTGTAAAAATCCCGTGAAAGTGACCTGCTTACAAGACCACAACTTCAATCACATAATATCCACTTAAGATCCAACAAAACCTTTCACACTTCATATTTTCATAACTATCATCAACATGTCTACCCATTAACAATCCTCAAACAGACAATCCAAATGCATTAACAATATCATGGTCATGCTGGTTCAAAAGAACGACACCACTGCTTGGACCAGGAAGATATTCTCAAAGGCATTCGCGTATTTTCTAGCGATACCTTTACGCTAAAATCGAATGGTAAAGTATCTAAGAAGTGCATCTTTGAAGGTCCCATATATGCCTATCCAAACTTACTCTTTAGCCGCAGTTGAAGCAGCAGAAAAACATTCTACCAGAAGCTGCACATGAAGAAGCTGAGACAAACACAACAAGACAGTCAGAGAACAAACTTTACTTTCAAGCTGAAAGAGAAGCTATTTTCTTGAATTTGAACTGGTATATGGGGATGAATATACTCAACTGTTGATGATGCAACACATCTAAAGAGATTTTGGACCGCCATTGAAAGCTACAACAAGGTGAAACGTTTGAACGTACAAATAGTAGGGGGTAGGGGAAGAACCAATCTATTTTGGTAAATTTAGAAATATACTTTCTCGAGATGGAGAATCCATGGAGTCTTATTACTCCCGGTTTTATAAACTGATGAATGAGTTGACAAGGAACAACTTGCCGAGTTTTCACCAATGTCAAGTGAATGATCAATTTCTTCCAACAACTTCAACCAGAATGGTCGAGATTTGTGACGGTCGTCAAGCAGAGACAGGAAATAGACAAAGTCTCATATCACAAGTTGTTTGACGTTCTGAAGCAGTTTCAAAACGAAGTTAATGATATCCGTTCTGAGAGATTAGCTAGAAGTGCAAATCCGTTAGCACTTCTTGCGGCTGCTCAACCATATTCAGATAACTACTATCAGCAACCAAAAAAAAAAACAACCCTTCAATAGCGAATGCACCATCATACATGCAATCTTCTTCCACACGACCAGTGCGCTACCGGACACAAAGGCAAAGAGATCGCAAACCAGTTACTCCTCAATCTAAGGTCTGTCCTAAGGAAAGACAGTGAACCTAGAACAAGCTCGATGATCGATATGAAAAAGGAACTGTCACACCTTGCTAAGATACTTAAGAAAGCTGTACAAACCTACCAACAACAACCATCGAACTTCTTCAAACTCCAGAACAAAGACAAAGATACCACACCAAGGTAAACAACGACATCAGTGTCCAGGGCATTTAGGAATCAAAGGACGATGACAGTTGTATGGGCAAGGGAAACATAAGCAGTCCGGTATGCAACAAAAATGTGATACAGTGCTTCAACAGCAAAGGGATTTGGACACTATGCCAGGGAATGCAAGAAGCAAAGCGGGTTAAAGAGCTACTCGTATCACAAGGAGAAGAATGAAAGAGCAAAACAAGGCAGAACAAGGGTGTTCCCACTTCAAGCCTAGCAAACTGATTAGGCTAGAGGACACGGAAGAAGAGATTGACGAACAGTAATTGGAAACACATTACAGCTACATGGCAAAGATTCAGGAGGTCCTCACCTAAGAATCCAGTCAACTGGTCCGCCACAGTAACAGGTACAAAACCATAGGAAAATGACGATGTTATTGCCAATGTGAACTACATTCTAGCAACCTGAAACATTAACGACACATATGTTTTGGAAAAGGATGCTAGCAATGACATGTCCTGATTCATCAAATATAATGTACTAATGATAATCAGGTTGAACAAAATGCGTCTAATGTGTTTGATGAGCGTGTTTGCGCTAGCTAATTTAATTGCTAATTTAACTCTTGCTACGGAGAAAACAAAACGGTATTAAAAGCATTAAAGATAGCAAACGCATCATTACTCAAAACTGAAGGAGTGCAAAAACTAACCATG
>BQNB010023248.1:805-40805 GCA_026074375.1 Tanacetum coccineum | reverse complement strand
CTTGAAAGACGTGAATGCTAGAAACTAAGAAGCCTATGTAGTGCCTATTATTAGTGGCTAGTAAACCCAAGAGGAAAAGCGAAAAACATCTGTTGCAACAACTGTCATAAAAAAAAACAGTTGCATTCAGAAACCAGGACTATCAGAAATCCAAGAGTTACTATAAATGAGTTTACATGAAGACAAAGACAAGACATGCTCTAGCGACCACACGACAATGTGAAAAGGGATGGATACGACTCAGTACACATCAATATGCTCCACTCTATTCTCTAGTGCTGTTCTATCCCGACCACCACATAAGTTCTGCAATCTTAATACATCTCACAACACTAAGACATTTGAGTGATTCTAGTCGTCTCAAAACATCGAGAATATAACACAACCGCAATGAATCAACAAGTATTAGTCCCCACTATATACTATTGTCTCTAGGAAACTAATGTCTTGAAGATATCAAATTCTTAGGAATCCCCAATTTGTCCAATTTCCACTCTTTCACAACAACTTCCATTCTCGCACTGTATCTTACACTACACATATTTAGAGCGCAAGATTGTGACAACTCATCTTATTCATCAAAATCGTTGCGACACTTCTCCGGGTACGAGCACCTACTAGACGAGTCTAGCCTGATAGTCACACACGGAAAGCGACATACTCGTCTAAGTGCACAACAGAGCTTTTAATGCTAATATATTTAGCAACGTTTATTGTTGTCCTATCGCACACTACTCACAGGGAGATTATCTTACATACTCACCGAAACGAGTATCAGCCCATCCTATTATCAACGCGAGAACAGAAGAGACATTCAAAGTTCTTCAGCTTCCTAATTCTGGGTTATTGAGATCAGATTCAAGGGAATTTCACGATCAAAACGGGTTTTATTACGTCGAAGGCCTTAATCAACAATCTTTACCTCGTTTGGTCATTCTGGTGATGCTGATTTGGAGTTTCTTTCCAGGAAAATCTACTTGTTTTGTGAGAGATCTTTCAGGGAAACGATTTTATAACTGTAAGTAGCGTGGAATCTGATCTCTACCATAGTCTCTTCCAATGAAACAACTTCATCAACATCCACTATGTTTCAATGGTAAAGCTTTCACAACAATCACTCACCAACCTCAGCACCAGACTTACTCATCACCGTTCCTGTTCTGTTCGGCTAAACACTTTTGCATCGCTTGCTGCATAATACTACTATACAAGATCTGTGGAATCACTCTATCACTACACAGTCTGACAACTACCCTCTAAAGGACACAAAGACAACACTCTTAGGGCAATCTTCACTATCTGTAAACATACTCTATCTCTCCCGATCTGACACGTTCTCATTGTAATTAGTTCACAACTCTTTTCTCTAACCCTCGGTCTCTCAGAGCGAGAGCAATCAGAGCCTCACTTACTCTGCGAGCTGCATCAGTTGAGATATACATAGACAGTCAGTTATCATCATCCCCATAGGCAGGCGTGACAGTAGAGTATGAAATGACAGGTACAGGTCTTGAGTGACAAGCAACAAACATCAGTATTCTCTTACACTTAAACTGCTTCACTCTGCAAATGACTCAACCACAACATGACAAGTGTCTGGTCACTCCTATAAGCTTGCGAATTCTCCTGCAAGACCAGGACATCAGATCCTATACCTTATAATTATAAGCGAACTATATCTACTAAGGTGAACGCATCAAGTCTGTATGTACGGTTTGTCTAGAGCCAGCTTAGATATGTGTGGGCGTCGTGGGTTGCGTGTGCACATGAAACTCTGTCGCACAATAAACAAATTCTGCTTTGTAGAACGATAAACGTCTTGAAACAAATGACATAATCTACTTATAATCCTGATGTAGTGCTTGGATACTAGTCCTGAAACATTAGAGTAAACAGAACATAAGAGCAGATGTCCTAAGCATATCATCTTCTGATGGCAACATCATCAGCTCATCACCCGTCACAACACATTCTTATCTTCTAATTCAGACGATGCACATCCTTTTTCTACAGTATTCTTCTTCCTATCATGATTGTCACATTGGTCTCTACAGTCTCTTTTCACAAGTTTCTCAACAAGAAGACGTTTCTTTCTCATCCTCAAGGCAATCTTATGCGAACCAATGTCATAGAAAACTCGATTGAACTTTCTTATGAGTCTTTCCAAAAATAGTTATTATTAACGCACCTTTTTTGTTTCCATAGTTCTGAAATCATATCCCCTGATAGTCTGCACATCCCTGGACGGAACAGGTGAGCACCTGGAGATTGACTGTACTTACTCGCGGAAACTACGTCGTTTTTGTCAAAAGGTACCCTTATCAACACGTAGTCTCTGACGAGCATCTGGCTACACAAGTACAGATATTCCGTCATATTCACTGTTCAATTTATTCTAACTCCATAGCAGATCACTAACTAGTTTCCTAGGTGGATCTAGGTGTTGTAGGGAATTTGTGTCTGCATCTCCTCAGTCCCTAGCTCCAAGCTACCCATCACCTCAGCATCATTCACTCTCATCTACCTCACTCTTCAGTCATCATCATCATCAAAATAGGTCTCTTTGGATTTTTGCCTCTTCGACTTCTCCGTAGTTTGCTAACCTAACTACCTAGAGTATACATCATCGTTCTCTTCAACTTCAAACCGCGCACTACTTCTGTTGTCTAATGGGTCTATTTTATTAACGATTCTCATGCTATTTCAGTGGTGAAATTGGCGATACTCGACAACTAGCACACATCTTGCTGGCATTGAAAACATCAAATCCAATCGATCTTCCAACCGGGAGGACTAGCAGTAAGGGTAAGGTGTCTACCGGGCACCTTCAGGATTGTCAGTGACCCTAATGCATTTCCTTGGGTGAGAAACAAACTGATATCTCAACGTCGACTTGAACAAAATAAGGGAGAGACGCGAAACTCCTCATGGACATTACAAGAGCAAAGATCAGGAACAGGTACTCTGGTTGAGGCTGCTCGAGAACGATGCTTCAGCTCTAAGCTTCCTTTATTCATTATGGGCTGAACTGTTGCAAACGCAACTATACTCAGAACAGATCAATCATCATATCCACTCATGGAAAGACGGCATATCACATCATAAATAACAGGAAACCATCAATAAAACATCTTCACATCTTTGGTTGCATTTATTACATAACTAGAGATGGGGAAAATCTGGATAAGATGAAAGAAAAAGGGGATCCATGGTGTCATGGTAGGGATATTGGTGAAGAGGCCTGCCTCATACTCCTTAAAGCATCAGTGGGCTACGGACATTCCTCAGTCATTTTGGAAAAAGAAAGGGTACGAAACAGCATCATGGAATCAGCATCTCTCTATCGCACATCCAGTAGTATACACACTAACCAATGGAATCCATACTTTAATAGAATTGATAAATCCTCTTCAATCTTTTAGATGATTGTTGGGAATTTCTTCATCAAATCAGCAATTTAATGACTTAATGAATCGAGGATAACTGATGGCTTCTTTCTTTTGAAAAAATTTTTCAATGAAATCCACATAAGAAAGCCAGCATACTACTCAGTCAAAGGGATATCGTGTTTACAAAAGAGAACATGCTTAATAGTTTAGTCCATTCAATCAAGTTTTTTGATGAAATCAAAGAAGATGATGTCCTGAACACACATTCAGACACCTCGCACCAGAACGACAAGAAATGTCTGTTGAAAATGTCTCTTCAGGCCGTCGTCCTCAAGGACAAAAGGCGTCAGATTATGACAACTCTGACCCCGAGCCCCTAGACAAAATGTTGTTCCTTCAGCAGAAAATCCAGATTCGTCACATCAAGGGTTATAATTTCTCTTCAGTCCTTTACTTGAAGAATATTACAATCCAACACATGATCAAGCAGAGGAAAACAACAATGATCAAGCACCGAATGCATCGTTTCAAGAAGCTGAAATTAATCAAACTTTTTTGTACACGGGTACAAGAAATTGGTGAGTCCCTTCCTTACGCAACATTGGATAATACCGGATGTGCATTCACTCAACCACAAAAGTCCATGATTACCAAATGGACCAGAGATCCATCCATTAGAACAAGTTCGTGGAAATCCAACCATGATGCCAGTTTTCAAAACAAGACGACCCAGCTTGCACAGATCCCTGAAATGTGTATGTTCAGCACCCCCCACCCAGCTCACGTGAGTATTGTTGAAAACCAAAGAACATTAAGGAGGTAAATAGGCTGATTCTGCATGGATCAAAGCAATGCAGGATGAAACTTTATACAGTTCGACAGACTAAACGTCCTGGGAATCAATCGACAACCCATCTTGGCAAGATGTTATTATAAGCTAAAGTGGTTATGGAAGAAAAAAAAAATAGGATGAAGATCAGCCTGTAATTCGCAACAAAGCCCCGACATTGTAGCTAAAGGATATGCTCAGGAAAAGGTGTTGATTTTGAAGAAATCATTTGCTACCCAGTTGCTCGCTTGGAAGCAGTATCGTGATTTTTGATTACCCACCGCAGCACACAAGTCTTTTCCAATCTATCAGATGGACGTGAAAACGCATTTCATTCTAAATGTCCAATGAAGAGAGGAGGTTTATGTTGCTCAGAAACCAGAAGGGTTTCGTTTGATCCAGATCCTCCAGAAAAAGTCTAACCTTCGTAAGGAAAGCTTTGTAATGATTAAAGCAAGCTCCAAGGAGCCTGGTACGATGAAAATATCAAACTGCCCTGATGTCCAAAGGCATTACTAAGGTACAATTGACACACCACTTTATCAAGATAAAATGCGGGGAGGATATTCTACTTGTGCAGATTTACGTTGAATGACATAATATTATGGATCGACCAAACCTAAATATTCAAACTGATTTGAAAAATTATGCACCTGTAGATTTGAAAATGTCCCTTAAATGGGGGAGATGAAATTCTTTTAAGGACTTCAGACCACCAGTCCCCAAAAGGTATTTTTAATCAATCAGGCCAATACGCTTTAGAAAATCAAAAAAGCCCATAATAATGGACAATTGTCACTCCATTGGAACACCATTGGCTACAAAACCCAAACTAGATGTAGAATTTGAGTGAGAATCCCGTAGACCAATCTGATTATCGTAGTAAAATCGGGTCCACTCATGTACTTGACTCGTAGTAAGACCAGACTTAGTGCAAGCAGTAATGCTATTTGTGGCACGTTATCAAAGCAAACGATCCAACTCAAAAGCACCTCAAGGAGGTTAAAAGAATCTTTAAATACCTAAAGGGTACCATTAACATGGGACTCTGGTATCCAAAGGATTCTGGCTTTGAACTAACAGTATTTTCAGACGCTGATCATGCCGGATGCCTTGATACTCGGAAAAGCACTTCTGGAGGGATACAGTTCCTTGGTGATAAGCTTGTAAGCTGGATGTCAAAAGAGAACCAAACTGCACACACAAATGTCTTCGCAGTAGGCAGAGACGTGCGTTCCTGCAAGCTGTGCTCAAAGTAATGTGATGAGGTAACACAAATTAATGGCTTCAAGATTATGGCTTCAACTAAAACAAAATACCGTTGTAATTGCGACTCTCATCAGCCATAGCAATCGCAATGCACCCCAGTACAACATCACACGGGACAAAGCACATCCATACACGGTATCATTTTCAATAAAGAACCAAGTTGAAAATGGTATAAATTGGATTTATATTTTGTCAAAAAAACTTGAATACCAATTTAGCTGAACACGTTTACGAAAGCCCTTCTGAGGATCTGTTTAAGTATCTTGTCAGACAGGATTGGTTGGAGATGTTTGCCTCCATTTGAACTTTGCTCGATCGGGGGAAATAACAATCATTCCAAAATAAAATTTTGCTCGTTCGGATAAGAATATCCAAAATAATTTTGCTCGTTCGGTCCTCGAAGGATGAAACTCGTTCGGTCCTCGAAAGATGAAACTCGTTCGATCCTCGAAAGATGAAACTCGTTCGGATGAATGAAAGGTCCCAAAAGATGAAACTCGTTCGTATCCTCGACAAGATGAAACTCGTTCGGCGGATGTCTGCGAAAGAGAAACTCCGTTCCGGCTATTTGTACAAGGTTTTCCTCTCGTTCGGAATGCTAAACGTCTTTCCACTCGTTCGATTCTAAAAAACGTATTTTTTCTTCTCGTCTCCGGTTTTTGTAACGTTTTTTCCCACTCGTTTCGGTTAGTAAAAAAAACGTTTTTCCTCTCGTTCGGAAATTTAAATGTAACTTTTTTCCACTCGTATCGTGTAACGTTTTTCCACTCGTCTTCTCGTTCTTTTTACACCGAGTATCAACCACAGAGGGGAGGGGAAGTGAATGCGCGGGGCGAGGGGGGAGTGGGGGGAACCCTAGTGAGCTGGGGGGTGGAGCGCTAACAAGAGCGTTTCCAACACCGAAAATGAGCCACGAAAAAAATATTTTGCCGAATGATGAAAACAACCCAACTGTCGAATATCAATTCTTTTCACAACAACAACAAAAAAAAACACCACGACATCCACACCTGAGGCTACAGATACCAATTGTAGGAACCCCGTCCTAACACTTCATATTCCGAACCACAACGGAACAAATCGAGAAAATAAGAAAAGAGAAGCAGATGGTGTAGAAGAGAGAGAAGAGAGAGAGATGAGAGAAATTAGAGAGATTTTAGATAAAAATAATATTTTGTGAGAAATAGAGATATTTTTTTCCTTAGGAAAATAATCTAACAAATATATATCCCTACGAACCGTGGGATATTTAAACGCTAAGACACGCGGGCCGTCGGGGTTTTGCTTAATTAAACCCGAAACATATACAATATTAGTTAACCTATCGAAGCCACACTTCCCGATAAATTCATTACAAACAATTAACTAATTAAAGACCGAAGCTCACATCGGTAGAGTAACCGAGCTTCCCATTGTCGAACTCAATAAATTGAGGCTAACAGAAATCCCGTGTTGTTTTACCAACATCTGTGAATTTCGTAGTTAAATCTAAGCTCAAAATTCGTAGGCTTATTAAAGCCTAAAAAGGGGAAGAGAAGAAAAAAAGGAAGAGAGTCGCCACGCTCGAATTTTTTATTTAAAATAAAATTGGGCTTAATGGGTGTTAATCTTGTTCTCCGGTTTCTCGTTCTCACCCTTGATCTCCAATGTTAAACATGCTAGATTGTAACATTTCAAAGTGTTCGCAATAAATGCATCAAGTTTGAAATTAATAAGCTTATAAAGTTTGGTGTTCTTCGTGGAGGGGTTTGCTTCGTTTTTTTTATGATCCAACGAAAAAATAGTCTTGTAACTGGACGGTTAATCTTTATATACCATCATATGTATTACATGTTATAAGCCCATTTTTAGAGTGGATAAAAATCATATTTGGATGTGAATTTATTGGACAAAAATCCGACAACTAGGTGTTTTTCTTCATTGGCGTTTGACAAGAATAGACAGTGACAAGATCGATCCACCTTTTAAATTTTAAATAAGGAAAAAGTCTGGTCGTGGGTAGAGGTGGCGGTTTGATACTGACTAGTCAAAGGAGCGGGTTGATTAAAATAATCAAAAATTATAGCCGACGGGTTTTGTGTGGGCCATTTGGTGGCGGTTTGAATAGGTACCCCACGGCGGTTTTGATTATTTTATTGAGCAAAAAAGAAATGTTACCTCTTGCCCCAAAATTCAAAAAATCCATGACGGTTTGACAAATGTTCTAGGCGGCGGTTTGCCCATGGCGGCGGTTTGCCTTGTGGTGGCGGTTTGGTGTAATAATGGTGGCGGTTTGCCATAGATGGCGGGTTGCCAAAGGAGGCGGTTTGCCACACAGAAAGCCTAGTTTTGACTACCTAATTTCCCGAATTTTAAGGTCGATCCGCGCATCAGGTGGGCATGTGACCGACTTTGGGCATGTGACCGAATTTGGGAATATTATAATCAAAACAAGGACAACAAACAAACACCACAATCAACCATAACAACATACCACACAAACAACAACACTTAATCCCAAAATGATCCTGAAAAGATTCACTTAAACGACAAAAAGGCTAGAGACTCGGATAATGATGACAAGTGATCACGAAGTTGGTTTGGTATCCCTTATTTGCAATTGAAGTTGGATTTCACAAAGGCGTCTACTTATTTCATCATCGAGACTTCCTTCTATTTTCTATCGATTGATGACTTGCTTGAACTTTATACATTTATGATTAAGACTTGGATTATCTAGTTTCCAGCAGTCAAGGGGTGGTTGGATGAAGACCTGGACAACTATCACTTAAAGGAGTTACGTTGTAGTACTCAGTGTCACATGCAGATGTCGATGTGGATAATTTCAAAGAGGTGTTGTACTTCTAAATACTTTTGATGTTGGTATAAGTACTTAGAAGATTTTTCCTTCTGCAAAACCGTTCTTTCTTTCAAAATCAAACAATTGTGCAAAGAATTAAGTAACAAATTTGGGGGAGATTTTACTTCAGTTTCGAAGTTTGTAATAACGGTTTACTTCACCATGTGATCACAACAATAGCTGAAAGAATACGAGGTTGTAAAGTTAGACCAGAAGTTAAAGGTTAAGATTAATACAGCACTTCTCATAGGTATTTTTGTGATATTACCAAGACAACGTACTTCACTAAAAGTCTAAGAAAAATCTTCAAGTTCTTTGATGACATTCATTCACAAAGACCTTGATTATACCAAGGTGTTTCTTGATTCTTGCTTCATCTCCTCTACGTTTGTGAAGTCAAGAGGTAATTATTCTTTTGTATACAAGATTTTTGTGCTTATGACAAGAACTTCTTCTCGAGTATATAGACGTACACGACAATGATGCTTCTAAGTTCGCAACCATCATGGGGGAAAATGTGTACATCCGGGACTTAATTGACTTGAGATGTACCATGTCAACATCCAGGGGAAGTAGTGGTATAACTAACTTATTTACTTCACAAAAGAAGTAGGGTTTGTGAAGTAATAATGCAAACGTGAGAAAAAGAACAATTTGTGATTTCTCGCATGTACCGAACCCCCGAAACGGATATTCACTAAGCCCAATGACAAAGAGCAGTGGTCGCGCAATTGTGTGTTTTTTGACTTCCTACAGTAATCACATTTGTCTAAACTCGGTCCGTTGTGATGCATCCACAACATCTCTAAACAATTATAAGCATCGATCTTTAGAGCGATGGATACTTGATCATGTCCATAATGTAATCAGAATGTGGTTAAACCGAGTGGATCTCGGCACCCAGACACCTTGCCATTGTTCTTGCCGACTACGTTGACACGACCGCCCTCTACTCATCGCTCAACTGCTATATCCCTTACACTCTATATTTAGAGCACATCTTACTCAACACCTTGGATAGCATCACAATCGCCTCATCATTAAAGCTCACAGATGAGAGTGAGAGAGTGAGAGAGGTTATGAGAGTAGAACGTTGGTCGACTATTGCTGCTCACTTATTTCTCACAGAGGTTAATCACGGTTGGGTGTGTGTATTGATTATAGTGCGCTGTTAGTTGGGAAGCTTGTGGTTGAATGTGAAATAGTATGATCATAATCTCGTGGGATGTTGAGTGACAAATTGAGTGGTGTTTGGGTATATTTGAATGATGGTTAGGGTTTGGGGGAGAATGTAGTTATGTGTATGGGAGTTAGGGAAGGGTTTTGGGGGGGTGTGTATATGGTGGGTATGATTTGTGGGAAGAGGTTTGAAAAATTTTAGTTGGGTTGTGGATATGTGTGTTGCAGAACGACTAGTTCTATTTTGATTTTGGAAGTGGGACGTAGTGTCTTGTAGTGGGGTCTTTGTTTTGGGTGGGTCTATGGATTGTATGATGATGACTGGGGGAGAGGGGGATGTAGGAAATGGGGGTAATGGGTAGGGGTTATTGTGGTTAGTTATGACAGTAGAGATGTTATTATACTGTGTCATATCTTGAGGTTATATATTTATGTGATGAGTAGTTTGTGTTTGAGACTTAGGGTTGGTTTAGGGATCTAGTGAGGGGCAGGTGTGAGATAGTGATAGAGTGAGTGGTCTAGTGTTTTAGTAGAGAGTAAGTGGGGTGTGTGAGAGAGTGAGTGTGTGTGGACATGTGTAGTATGTTGGGATTGTTATGGGGTGTAATGAGTGATGATAGTGATATATGTGAGATGGTAGGTAATTGAGTGATAGATGTCGTGTGATCACAGCGATATGGTCTGTGAGAGTGAGTGGGACTACAGGCTGTGACGTCTGGGGGAGGGGTGGAGACAGGACATAATAGGGAAGTGATAAGGTGTGGGGGGTTGGTCGAGTAGTGTGTGCTGTATATATTGATCGATAGAGCAGTCTGTTCTATCTACACTATATCATATGAGGATTGTCGTAGAGGTGGTTGTGGGGGTGAGGAGTGTGTAGATATGTGGTGGGTTCTAGTGAGGGGAGTAAGACAGAGGTGTGAGTGGTGGTGTTGTTTGGTTATGGGTGATGGGTGTGATGGGGGGTAGCTATGGTGGGGGTGTTGGTATATATAGAGTGGATGAAAGGGATGGGGTGTGAGGTCTTTTTAGGGATGGTATTTGGATAGGGGATAGAGATTTTTGGGGGGGGGTGAGGGGGGGGGAGAGGAGTGTTTTTTCGGAATGAGGGGATATATTAGGTAGGTGGTAAGTGTATAATTTTGGTTGTTGGTGGAGAGGATGGGGTGGAGTAGATTGAGTGTGAGAGTATATAGATGCTCTCTATATATCTCTCTATCTCTATGTGTGTGAGTGGTGTGTTGTTGATTGGAGTTTATTGTATGGGGTGTGTTTATGAGGAGAGAGAGAGGATTATAGTGGTTAGTATATATAGATACACATGGGTATATTTTATATCTATATATTTGTTTCTATATGTGTGGAGTGTGTGTGATGTGGGGTGTGAGCGTATTGTGTTTTGTATTTTGGTGTGTTTAGAGGGGGTTTGGTAGATATCTCACTATGAGTGTGTAGTAAAATAAGATTCATTGGTGAATTATTACACTTGAGCGCGAGCGTGCCGAGAGGTGGGAGTGCGATCTGTCTTCTAAAGAGTTCGAGAATAAATCATAGATCTCTACAGATCGAGAGACACACAAAAAAGGAAGGGAGTGGTGCTGGAGTGAGGGCAGTAACTATAATAATTAGGAGATTAACATCACGCGAGCTCAGATGCTCTAGAGAATTGCAGTAATCATGGAGTACTTTGTGAAGTTATGATAAAAGGCACGCATTTTGGAGCATAAACGAAGAGTTCGAGAAAGTCTACTGACCCGACAGCAAATACGCCGTATTATTCTAGATCTATACGACGTATCCAAGACTTTGATGAATCAAAAGACCATTGTCTGACTTTGAAGAATAAGCCGTATCCACATCAACGATACGCCATATATAATACTTTGGTCAACGAAGAAGAATCAACTAGTTTTACCTCAATACGCCATATCCATAAAGAAGATACGGCGTATCCGTGCCTACACTTCACAAATAACCCCAAAGGAAAGAAGATCAGTACGACGTATCCAGAGAAGACCAATACACCGTATTGGATATATAGTATGTGAATATTCTGGAAGATATCAAACGTGGTCCCTACTCCAAGAAACTCCAATACGATGTATCCAATCCCTTGGATACGCCGTATCGAACCGACTTCCAAACCTTATAAATAGACAACCCTAAACTCAGTTTTAGGTATCCAAGTGAATCCCTAAACCACCAAGTCGACCAAGAGACGAATAAAGGAGCCTAGAAGGTCAGAAAAGAGCCTTAAGATCATAGGAAAACTCTTGTAATCTTTGCGCAACCGAATACGCGTTCGATTAAGGTTTCTTTATTTTAATCGTTCATATATCAAACCGTGTGTATTTTTACAATGACGATCGGCTGATACCTTTAGGTATCAGCCATGTTTATGAAGATCTAATGTTTGGTTTGTTTATCTTGATTGCTTAATTTATCGTTTATTGTTGTTTATGTTTATCAATTTATATTCGTTTACGTGCTTAAGTATGCGACCTATCATTCAACTGGGTCTAGTCCTACATATTTAATGCGTTGTAACTTCGGTGTTGTTTGGGCGTAGGCTAAGAGTCCGGGATAGCTCTACATATTGCAATTTATGTATCTAAAAACATAGGATCACAAATATTGACCTATCCTTGCCTTTAGTTTAGTGAGCTTAGTTGAGCCATAAGGTGACCTTGGTATCAACGAGTACGTTCTTATTCCATCGGTAAGGACTCGGACAGTGGACTACTAGTATATAAAGAACCGTTAAGCAGTAAGTGGGTAAAGTCTCCATGAGCTAGGGTTTAGTAAGAGCACCATTATTAATCTCCTAAGGTAGATTATAATCAACAAATGCTTGCTTTATGTGGATGCGTCTAATTATGACAGAATTAGCGTGTCTAGGTCTTAGGAAGAAGTCCCACCTAAGTCTAGGAATGATATACCCTTCGAGATAAGTCAATCATTGCACTAAATAAACAAACCAACATTTTATTAGATTATTCATGGTTGATACGTTTTCCTTACATTAGTTCTCGACCGCTTCTCTGTCGTTTAGTTGTTTTCTTGTGTGTGTTTATTGCTTTACTTGTCATCAAAACCTTAGGTTAGATAACTAAACCTCGTGCCAGTCTCTCAGGCTGAAAATCCCCTTTTGCATTAGTTTTAGGTTTAACTTAGATAACTAAAATACTGATAGAACTAGAAATTAACGCTCTCGCTCTTAGTGATCGACACCCTACTTACCACGAAACTCCATCTGACTGGGTACACTGCCCATTAAAGTGTTGTTTTTAGGTATAGTCGGCATAAAATAAATAGTAAAACTTGATACATAAAATAACACCTACACAACGACACACCAATCAACCATCACAAATTACATACATGCAACAACCACTACCCAACAACAACTACATCCCACAACCATCATTCGACCAGAACTATATGCAACAACCTATGATAAATCCCGAAGACATTTTCGATCCAACAACTGCAATGAACATGGCACTTGTTCTAATGGCTAAAGCATTCAAAATTAACTATTCTACACCAACCAACAACAACTAAAGAATTTCATCCAGCCCACACAACAGGCAGATTGCTCAACTGGGTTTGAATATGGGGCAAGATAGACATATGCAAATGGTCAGAGGTAATGGTGGGAATCAGTTTAGACAGTATGTTGGGAAGAATGTTGGGAATCAGCATGGGTATAATGCAATACAGAATGTCGAGAATCAGGTTGTTCAGAATGCAGTTCAGAATCCAGGTATTCAAAATGTTGGAAATCACAATGAGCTTATTGTTGTTCCGGGGATTACTAATCAGAATGCGAATCAGAATAGGAATGGTAATGTTGTAGCAGCACGAGCTGAAGGTAATGGTAATGGGAACAACGAAAATCAGGTAAGGTGTTACAACTTCAGAGGATTGGGTCATCTTGCTAGGAACTGCACAGTCAGACCAAGAAGAAGGGATGTTGCTTATCTTCAAAGTCAGTTGCTGATTGCTCAAAAGGAAGAAGCAGGGATCCAACTCCAAGCTGAAGAGTTTGATTTGATGGCTGCTGCAGGGGATCTTGACGAGATTGAGAAAGTCAACGCGAACTGCATCTTGATGGCTAATTTGCAGCAAGCATCGACATCGGATACTCAGACTGATAAAGCTCCTATCTATGACTCAGATGGATCAGCTGAGGTACACAAATATGACAATTGTTATAATAATGAGATATTTAATATGTTTACTCAAGAAGAGCAGTATACTATGCTAGTCGATCCTATTATTGAGCCACATAGGTTTAACAGAATGATAGTAATGTTATCTCTATGAATTCCAATGTGGAACAAAGTGAGGGAACAATAGAATAACATCCTGCTACCAATGAGGAAACACTTGCTTTATATGGTTCATTATATAATAATTTGGCTATAAAGGTTGACAAAGTCAAAATGGTCAATCAAAAAATGAAAGAAACTAATGAAGAATTGACCACTGAGCTTGCTAGATATAAAAATCAAGAAAAGTGTTTTGAAATTAATCTAGAAAAATAAGATAAACTTGAAAGGTGTTATCAAAAGTCTGTTTATCAAGAGCAATGTCTTACTAAAAAGATAAATGCACTTCACTTAAGTTCTGCTAAAACGATAATGAATTTGAATAAGGCAATTTTAAATTTAAATAACCAGCTTTCAAAAGAAAATTAAACTATTTCTCATCTTCAACGAGAGAAGAAAAAATTGAAGTCTGATTCCAAAATACACGAAGACGAGCTTCTTGATAAAAAAATTCAACTTGAGCAAAAGATAAAGGAACTAGATAACATTTTGGTCAAAACGGGTCAGTCGATTCAAACGATGCACATGCTTTCACCTAAGCCAGACTCGTTTTACCACACTGAACAGAAAATGGCTTTGGGTTATCAAAATCCTTTTTATCTCAAGCAAGCTCAGAAGAAACAATAGAGTTTGTATAATGGCAAAGTATTATTAGAAAAGCATGATCCTCCTGCTGTGTATGATTCAGAGGAAACACTGCAACTTGCTTAAGGGATTCGCCTAAAAATGGAACAATTGAACAAAGAAATAAAATCGGAAAATTATGCAAATATTAATCAACTTTCAGAGGTTTTTGTTTCTCAAAAGGCCAAGTCACGTAAAGAGTTGTATTTTTCAAATACTTCCAAAACAGCCAGTGTTTCTAAATCGGTTTCCAAATCAATTTCAATACCAAATGAAGAGTTTTTGGATGATAGTTCTCCAACTATTGCACGAAAATTTCTAAATGAGGTAAAAAGTACCAATGTGACTCTTTACAGTTGTAAAATAAAAAATGACTAGATATACATAATTGGTCATCTACTGCTCATCAAGAGCTTCACAAAATTATAAAAGATGAAAATTTTCCAATCGTGAACCAAGTTGATGTTAGAGTTCAAAATTTCAGAATACAATTTTTGAAAGAAGCGGCTAAATTAGTTTCGAGATTTTTTTTTTTCAAATCACTAGCAAAAGAGCTGATGAATCTCTTGCTAAGCACAAGGCTTTGGAATATGAAATCGAGCATCTCTTGAGAGCAGTTGTTAGTCATGATATTATGTCTATTATGCAAATAAATTCGTGTAGATACATAAATCTTCAAACTGGGCTTGATCATATGAAAGAAAAACTTGAAACTTGCATGATTAAAAAGGAAAAAGAATATGCTGTTCTTTGGAATAATTGGTATAAAAAATGTGAGGAATGCAAATATGACATGACTTCGTATGATAAAGCTTATAATAACATGCAAAAAAAGATCGAACGGTTGCAATCTCAGTTGGGAGATCTCAAGGGTAAGAGTCAGGATACTCCATGTGTATCAGATACCCTTGATCCTTTGTCTCATAAACTAGAAGATGAGATCGCGTCCTTAGAGTTTTAGGTTTTGAATTATGCAAAATAAAATAAACATCTTAAGACACCATACAAGAACCTTTTTGACTCTATCGAAGTGACACGGGCTCAGACCAAATTAATAACAAACTCTTTGCAAGAAAAATTACTTGAACACCATTTAAAGAAAATGTGATGAGGCGGTGCGTAAAGACTTCCCCCCCCCCCCTACACGAAGTTTTTTACAACACCCTAGTCAGTGTACCTAACCGTTGTAGTAGTATAGGCAAGACTCGGGGGGTTGTTATCGTTCTCTAGGGTAATAGGTTGAGAAGGCTCGAACAGGGCTTAGCCGAGATCTATGAGATTGAAAGGAGATTCTTTTTGTGTTTTTATACTTTATAGAAAGCAGTAAAATCAATGGTTTCAGAGGTTGGTTGATTAACTAATTAACTAATTAATTAAACTAAATATAATCTATACTACTGGTGATAACTTTATGAGTATTTACTTAATCATGCATTACTCATTAGATTGTTTCTCCTAATCATGTTGCATTGTCACACTCGTGATGATCTGTGTAAGTATTTCCTGAGTCATGAACGAATTACACGAACCCGCCGCTATTTAATATTCTATTAAGGCAACACCCAAGGTACGGTGGGTATGAAGACGTATAACAAGGCCCCTAAAAGTATATTAAATTCATTGAAATATCTTAAGAGGGAGTCAACCATAATTGAGGTAAAGGTGTTACCACAGGTATCCCTTTCTACACACTCGCGTTCCCTAGACGGCTATCAATTTTTATTAATATCTTTTATGGCATTTTCTAAAGCCTAACGCGCATATTTATCACAAGAAGCAACAGTAAAAGGATCTACAATCCAACTTTCATGCAATCATAAGTAAATACAAGGGAGGGTTTAGCCTAACATGTTATAAAGGAAGCAAGAACATAGATCAATCAAACAACACATAGACATATTGAATGATTAAAGATAAATAATCTTACTGGATTAAAAACATGGATAAGGTCATTAACAATAGGGTTTTAGGCCATAAAGACGGCCTAAAAAGCTTACAAACTACTTAGTGTTCGCTCCCCAAAAGTTTATACAAAGTTACACATATAAAACTCATTATTCGTTTTTATGATCTATAGAGAAATCACTGCGACGACATCCAGTCGTAGTCCGCGACTCCATTCCACAAAGTAGAATCTTCTATGTCTGATTTAAGTCGGTTACGTCTGATGCCAATTCCGCATTTCTGAACGCCGTCACTAGAAAGATCGTGACGGTGTCGCTTTATGCTTGTGACGCCGTCTCCACGCTTTATGAGCACATTTCTTCAAGAGATTTGATGTAGGTCCATAATCTTGTCCGTTTCATTTCCAAATGAGCGCAAGTCACGTGTATTACCTCCAAATGCCATCCAAGTGCTAAAAACCTAAAAATAAATGATTAAGCATATAATCTGGGCATATTTGTATGATTTAAGGGGTTAAATGACCCTAAAATAGTGTATAAAATGACACCTCATCAAATACCCCTACACATGAGATTTTCTTGTTCTCAAGCAAATGGGCTTTTTTACCTAGACAATAGCAATATTGGGGTCATTTAACTTACTCTTGAAAATCATTATACAATACAACCTTCTAGACCTCGTAATTAAAAGCACGAAAAGTATATACTAGCATCTCACATAAGTGTTTGAGATTCTCTCTTTCACTCGGGTGTATAATAAATTATAACAACTAATGGAAACGGAAAATTAACACTCATTACCTGTCATAGCATATAAATTACCATAGGCTTGGTAAATGATCAAACCTCCACCGCTGGGCGCAAGTATTAATTATTACTATCAAATAGGTCTTTTAAAGGGTTGTGGGGTGTAGGTGTAAGGGAGGGGGGAGGGGGGAGGATAACATTAAGGAAACAGAAATGATAGATACATTTGGTGAGATGACTTTTGGGTGGATTTAGTGGAAGGGTTTAGCTAATTATTATACGAAAACGTTGGTTGGGTTTGCTAATCCAAAACCAGACAAGAACAACAACTTTACAAAACTCTACATCCATCTCTTTTTTTTCTTTTCTAGACTTTATGATAAACATAAACATAAGCAAATGGCAACCCGTACATTTTTTTTACTTTTTTTTATATACATCTTTTTTCGTACACTTTTGCCCTGCCATTGCTTAAACATATAATACATCATGGGGGTTTATAGATGCACCCCTACACTTGAACTTTTACAAACTCGATATTTATAATCTAACTAATGACCTGAATTGAGGCGGATCAACATAACATTGAGCTTATTGAGCTCTATTGTAGGTAATAAGTTACTTCTTTCCCAATTCTTCATAGTTGAATACTAATCATGAATCACCAATAGTCACAAAATATTTTACAAGGATAAGGACTTAGGCAACCGGTACTCAATAATTACTTGGGTTAAAACAATAATGGTACTACAAAGCGAGTACATACAAGGTATCTAAGGGTGATTTGGGTGTAACAATTGTTCAAGGGTGACAATGCACTTCATTAAATAGTCTGGTTAACCAGAAAATTATGAGAACCGTTAAAATGATAGGTTCAGAGGGTGTAACAAGAGGGTATCGTGCACAAAAAATGAGTGCAGGCAAGGGTAGGGATGTTATAGAATCGAGTTGACCCATAATAACAATTACAGGTTTAAAACATGGGTTAATTCTAGTGCCTCTTATCAAGCAAATCCTAATACTCACTATGCGGTCTCGGGATGCATCATAAAAACAAGTTCTAGAATTTAATATACTATCAGTACACTCATATAATTTAATACCGACGCCAATGCTCCAGAAAAGGCGACAAAGACAATACATACACATCCGTAACGACAGAAATAGAACACATATAGACAGTATTACAAACCTTAACTCGAGAAAGCTAAAGGTATAAATTATCTTGGGTATCAAAAATGGATACCTGAATTCCTATAGATCTAAAGGCGAACCTCACATTTTTGGGGTGGAATTCTGAGGGTTTTTGTGCTAGTCATATACATTCCTATCCATGAGACGCTATTAATACTCGGTTTTCGTCGGTGTGTGTCATAAATCATTTTTAAAATTTAGGTCCAAAATTACCTTTTACGCATGATTTTGATATATACCTTTTATTTTTTAAAGGAACAAGCAAATGCAATTGAAGAATAGTTATCTAATGCATATTTCCCCCTACACTTAAGTTGAACATTGTCCCTAATGTTCTATAGAAGTACCCGTAAAAACGAATAAAGGGAAAAGAAAACAAGTAAAAGAAACTAGTACTCCCCTGGTTTGCTCAATAATAGAGAAGAAACATGCGATAACTGGTTAAATCGTCCTCCAAGAATCGTCTAATGAAACTTCCTAAGAACTTCCAAGCTTCTTCTCATCAAATATAACCTGTAATCAAAGACAAAGACAACTACACCAAGCATAAAATCGGCAAGATATATATAAATACAATGAGAGTTTGGGATTTGACTCTATGAAAGCAGTAAAGATAGGATGAGAGTAATGATATAATCATAGGTTTCTGCAGGTTTATAAAAGAATAACAAATTTTAAATGTTGTGCAAATTATTTTTTCGAAAATACTTTGAAATTTTTTATTACTGGGCTCACGACGCCGTCAGGATAAATCCTGACGCCGTCTCCAGCCTCTGAGAAATTTCTTTCGTTTTCTTTGAAAAACTTCCTGCACGCGATTATATAAGTTATTTCCTGTATGAAATTGCATGAAACCTGGGATTAGTCAATACAATCATATGACTCGAAACTGACGCGAATTAATCTAAACAATTTATTTATCCTTGTTGAATTGGGATTCTTAAAACATATATTTTTCCCCCTACACTTATTTGATGCAAAATACATTGTGATTGGTAATAAACAAGTTAAGACAAAACAAAGTATGATTACAAATGCTTTAAACACAAAAAGAATAAACAAAAGAATTAAAACACACGATACTCCTAGAATGCAAGAAATAAAAGATTGGGTTGCCTCCCAATAAGCGGTTGTTTTTGTTCGAGTCACGAGCCTGACTCTACCCTTACTTAACAGATAAAGGGGAAGGTTCCCCTACACTTAAGGTCAAGTTCGGGTGATAAAAACGGTACACATCATTATGGTGAGAAGGAGCCATATATTGAAAAGGTTGTTGTTGAATTATATGCTCTAAATGGTGTGTTTCTTTGATCCTACCCTCCTCTACTTTTTTTGGCCTAACGGGTAAGTTAAGTCCTCTTTCTAGAAAAGAAACTTCCTTAGATTCTAATTCCCGATCATTTTCTATCATCTCCATATTCAAAAAACCAACACCTAGGGATCCCCTTTGTCCTAATAAACCTAGTTTAAATCCATAATGTTTCTTAAGATCATCAATGCATGGGTGATAATAGCAATACTAATCCATTAGTTGGAAAAGACGCCACGTGAGGTGAAAGATGGTGTTGATGGTCAACGTAACTACTTCCTTTATCCTAAAAACTATCTGGACTATGTGGTTTGATGGGTGGGGTCGGTTTCCTCCTTATTGTCTCTTATTATATTACATCTAAGGGGAGAAATTACTAAAAGTTGAGGGCTCCAGTTCATTAAAACTAGCATCTTCCCTAGAAACGTAAGAGAAATGACATGAATACAAGTATTCAATCCTAAATCCTCAGTTGTTTTGTCCAAAGGTTTCTACCTCTATCGGTTTCCTAAAGTCCTCTACTTTCTTTCGGGTAAGTCACAGGCGTGTGTATACCTAAAAGGTGGGATGACATGTAGGGTAACTTTGTGGGCTTGTATTCTCCACCTTAGTCCTCTCATATCACCTATAGGCTTCATCATATGCAACAAACCATGACATGCACTTAGGTTAACATAACTCTAACCAACTCAATTCTAACTAATTGACCTTAAAAATTTGCTATAGTTTGTCAGAAATAGTGCTAGTTGTGTTACTTACATTGTTTATCGCATTGGACACAATCCTCAATGGTTTCCCATAGCTTTCCTTCACCATGTAACCCCTTAAGGTTCCTACCTGCTGTATATTCAAGGTCCCCTTTGATATAATATATCGACATGATCATTAAAATAATTAAAGCAAGGGACCATAAATTGAGGCCATGATGCGAGATCTCTTAATGGATTACGTTTTTTTTAAACGAGTCCACGCATCGTAGAGAGATTCATCTTGATGTTGTTGGAACATCAAGGTATATCTTTGGAACGAAAAGGGTGGGTTTTGAAAGGGTGTTGGGTAGTCTTTCGTACATCATGATGGTGAACGAAAGAGTGATTTAAAAAACAAAGGGAATAAAGAAAAGATAGATTACGAGAAAGCTAATATAACGAAAATATAATCTCACTTGAAAGGATTCAAGTGAGTAGAGCTAAGATTAAGTAAGTTCGAAACCTAACTATTCCCCACGTAGCGGCGCTAAAAAACTTGATGTGTGCGGTTGTCGTAAAGACTTCTACACGAAGTTTTACAACTCCCTAGGCAGTGTACCTAATCGTTGTAGCGTAGTATATGCAAGACTAGGGTATTGTTATCGTTCTCTAGGAGAATAGGTTGGGAATGCTCGATCAGGGCTTAGCCAAGATCTACGGGATTGAAAGGAGATTATTTTTGTATTTTTATATTTAATAGCAAGCAGATAAAATCAATGGTTTGATAGGTTGATTGATTAACTAATTAATTAAACTAAATATAATCTATACTACTGGTGATAAATTTATCATAAGATAGTTTATTTACTTAATCATGCATTACTCATTAGATTTCTTCTCCTAATCATGTTGCCTTGTCACACTCGTAATGATCTTTGTAAGTATTTCCTAAGTCATTAATGAATTACACGAACCCATCGTCTATTTAATATTTCGTTAAGGCAACGCACAAGTAAGGTAGTATGAAGAATATTACAAGGCCCCTAAGAGTATATTAAATGCAATTGAAATATCTTAAGAGGGATCAACCATATTGAGGGTAAGGTAGTATGAAGACTGTTACCAGATGAATCCTTTCTAACACTCGCGTTTCCTAGACGTCTATGCCAATATAATATCTATGGCTAGTTTTCTAAGCCAACGCTCAACATTCATCACTAGAGCAACAATAAAAGGATCTCCAATCTAACTTTTATGCCAATCATAAGTAAATACAAGATGAGGGGTTTAAGCCGAACATGTTTATAAAGGAAGCAATAACATAGATCAATCAAACAACACATAGATATATTGAATGATTAAAGATAAATAATCTTACCTTGATTAAAACATGATAAAGGTCAGTTACAATAGGCTTTTGAGGCCTTAAAGACGGCATAAAAGCTGACAAAATACTTTGGGTGTCGCTCCCAAAAAGTTACAAAGTTACACACATAAAACCCTAAAGTAATTTTGTAATATATAGAGAATCGTTGCGCGGCGTCCAGTTGCATCGCGACGCCGTCACCAAGTAGAATCTCCTAGGCCTGTTTAAGTCGTTACGTCCTGATGCCGCTCCGTCAATTTTTTTGATGCAGTCACTAGAAAGATCACGACGGCGTCGCTTTATGCTTGTGACGCCGTCTCCACACTCTATGAGCACGATTTTTCAAAAGATTTGGTGTAGGTTCATAGTCTTGTCTGTTTCTTCTCTGAATGAGCCCAAGTCACGTGTATTTCCTCCAAATGCCATCCAAGTGCTAAAAATCTAAAAACAAATGATTAAGTACATAATCTGGGCATATTTGCATGATTTAAGGGGTTAAATGACTCTGAAATAGTGCATAAAATGACACCTCATCAAAATACTACGTTAAGAGCCCAGTTATTTGATAAGGTTTTTAAACAAAAGGACACCTCAAAAGGCACAAGTGGGAATATAAGCTTGCAAAGCATACAATCATGAGAAAACAACCTTCTTCTATTTAGAACAAAACTTTATTTTGTAACTCCTCTCCAAAATCTAAGTTTTATTCCCCAAGTTGTTAATCATTATGACAAAAACTTTAATCGAATGCTTTGTCAAAACTTTAGGAACAAAAATTTATTTGAATGCCTTGTCAAAACCTGTCACTCCAACCTGCACCTTCCACCCGAGAATCAAAAGTTGGAAACAATAATAGAGTGATTGCCCAAGGAATGTTTTGAATTAATCCTTCTAATACCTCTAGGGTAAAAAAATGTTGTGCCTAACAAACCGTTAAATAAAGCGTTAAGACAAAACCAATCACTGTTTCACAATCTTATATCATTACTAAGAAAAATGTTAATTCTGACTCAAATGGTTTATCTTCTACAAGAGTAGACAACATTGCTACGACCAAAAGGTTATAACCTAGGAGCAATATAAAGAATGATAGGGTCCCCTCTGCGTATAAGAGTAGTTGCATCAAGAATAAAGAATTAAAGATAGGAAGACACCATAGGAATTTAATTGCTTTTCTACGAAATAAAAACCATATGACATCATGAATGTAATAAACTAAGCTTGGCTATTCGGAATGATAAATCTGAAGTTGTTTGTGCTATGTGTAAGAGATGTTCACTTACTGCTAATTATGATGTATGCGTGCTTAAGTATGTGAATGATATGAATTCTTGTGGTGATAAACACAGTGCTAATGCTTCAAAAATTACAAATCAAAAAATTCCAATAAAAAATCTAAAGGTCAAGAAACCAAAGAAGTAGGGTCCAAAGAATGACTTGTCTTCACCTAAGCCCTAGTAAACCTAGAATTTGCCCTTAGGTGGTCACAACTTGGAAGAATGATTGAACACTAACAGGAAAAATAATTACATCCAGTGAATCTGAGTGTCAATCTGACAGCTCTAGAGATGATAATGCATGTACTTCTAACTCTCAGGAACCTACAAGCAAACGGTTTCCAAACTCTACCTTTTCTTTGGTAGGTCGTTCAAATCTGTTTAGGCTTTGGAATATGAAATCGAACGCCTCTTGAGAGCAGTTGTCAGTCATGATATTATGTCTATTGTGCAAAGTAATTTTGTTGTAGATACATCAAATCTTTAAACTGAGCTTGATCATATGAAAGAAAAACTTGAAACTTGCATGATTAAAAAAGAAAAAGAATATGTTGTTCTTTGGAATAATTGGTATAAAAAATGTGAGGAATGCAAATATGACATGACTTTGTATGATAAAGCTTATAATAACATGCAAAAAAAGATCGAACGGTTGCAATCTCAATTGGGAGATCTCAAGGGTAAGAGTCAGGATACTCCATGTGTATCAGATAGCCTTGATCCTTTGTCTCATAAACTAGAAGATGAGAACGTGTCCTTAAAGTTTCAGGTTTTGAATTATGCAAAATAAAATAAACATCTTAAGACAACATACAAGAACCTTTTTGACTCTATCAAAGTGACACGGGCTTAGACCAAATAAATAACAAACTCTTTGCAAGAAAAATTACTTGACACCATTTATGAAAATGTGATGTTGGCGGTTGTCGTAAAGACTTCTACATGAAGTTTTACAACTCCCTAGGCAGTGTACCTAATCGTTGTAGTGTAGTATAGGCAATCGTTCTCCAGGGGAATAGGTTGGGAAGGCTCGAACATGGCTTAGCCGAGATCTACGAGATTGAAAGGAGATTCTTTTTGTATTTTTATATTTTATAGCAAGCAGATAAAATCAATGGTTTGAGAGGTTGGTTAATTAACTAATTAATTAAGCTAAATATAATCTATACTACTGATGATAACTTTATGAGTATTTACTTAATCATGCATTACTCATTAGATTGCTTCTCCTAATCATGTTGCATTGTCACACTCGTGATGATCTGTGTAAGTATATCTTGAGTCATGAACGAATTACACGAACCCACCATCTATTTAATATTCTATTAAGGCAACACACAAGTACGGTGGTATGAAGACTATTACAAGGCCCCTAAGAGTATATTAAATGCAATTGAAATATCTTAAGAGGGATCAACCATATTGAGGGTAAGGTGTTACCAGATGGTATCCTTTCTACACACTCGCGTTTCCCTAGACGGCTATGCAATTTTTTTAATATCTTATGGCTAGTTTTCTAAAGCCTAACGCGCATATTTATCACAAGAAGCAACAGTAAAAGGATCTACAATCCAACTTTCATGCAATCATAAGTACATACAAGGGAGGGTTTAGCCTGACATGTTATAAAGGAAGCAAGAACATAGATCAATCAAACAACACATAGACATATTGAATGATTAAAGATAAATAATCTTACTTGATTAAAACATGGATTAAGGTCAGTTACAATAGGGTTTTGAGGCCCTAAAGACGGCCTAAAAGCTGACAAAATACTTAGGGTTCGGCTCCCCAAAAGTTATACAAAGTTACACATATAAAACTCTATATTCGGTTTTGTATATATAGAGAAATCGCTGCGACGACATCCAGTCGTAGTCGCGACGCCATCACAAAGTAGAATCTTCTAGGTCTGATTTAAGTTGGTTACGTCCTGATGCCGTCGTCAATTTTCTGACGCCGTCATTAGAAAGATCGTGACGGTGTCGCTTTATGCTTGTGACGTCGTCTCCACACTCTGTGAGCACGATTCTTCAAGAGATTTGGTGTGGGTTCGTAGTCTTGTCCGTTTCTTCTCTAAATGAGCCCAAGTCACGTGTTATGCTAAATCATCCTCTCAACATGTGGATCTGTCGAACATGCATACGTTCTATCAACCATACCTTCATGAATATCAGTGGACTAAGGATCATCCTCTGGAACAAGTGATAAGAGAACCCTCACGTCTAGTCTTGACAAGAAATTAGTTACGAATAGATGGTAACATGTGCATCTACGCCTTAACTGTAAGCACTATGGAACCAAGAAATGTCAAAGAGGCTATGACCGACCCTGGATGGATTGACTCAATGTAATAAGAGCTTCTCTAGTTCAAACGGCTTGATGTATGGGAGTTAGTCGCATTGCCAAACAACATAAAACCCCTTACTCTGAAATGGTTATTCAAAAATAAGGTCGATAAAGAGAACACGATCATCAGAAACAAAACTTGTCTGGTTATGAGAGGTTACCGTCAATAGGAAGGCGCTGGGCGCAAGTATTAATCATTACTATCAAAGAGGTCTTTTAAGGGTTGTGGGGTGTAGGTGTAAGGGAGGGGGGAGGGGGGAGGATAACATTAAGGAAACAGAAATGATAGATACATTTGGTGAGATGACTTTTGGGTGGATTTAGTGGAAGGGTTTAGCTAATTATTATACGAAAACGTTGGTTGGGTTTGCTAATCCAAAACCAGACAAGAACAACAACTTTACAAAACTCTACATCCATCTCTTTTTTTTCTTTTCTAGACTTTATGATAAACATAAACATAAGCAAATGGCAACCCGTACATTTTTTTTACTTTTTTTTATATACATCTTTTTTCGTATACTTTTGCCCTGCCATTGCTTAAACATATAATACATCATGGGGGTTTATAGATGCACCCCTACACTTAAACTTTTACAAACTCGATATTTATAATCTAACAAATGACCCGAATTGAGGCGGATCAACATAACACGGAGCTTATTGAGCTCTATTGTAGGTAATAAGTTACTTCTTTCCCATTCTTCATAGTTGAATACTAATCATGAATCACCAATAGTCACAAAATATTTTACAAGGATAAGGACTTAGGCAACCGGTACTCAATAATTACTTGGGTTAAAACAATAATGGTACTACAAAGCGAGTACATACAAGGTATCTAAGGGTGATTTGGGTGTAACAATTGTTCAAGGGTGACAATGCACTTCATTAAATAGTCTGGTTAACCAGAAAATTATGAGAACCGTTAAAATGATAGGTTCAGAGGGTGTAACAAGAGGGTATCGTGCACAAAAAATGAGTGCAGGCAAGGGTAGGGATGTTATAGAATCGAGTTGACCCATAATAACAATTACAGGTTTAAAACATGGGTTAATTCTAGTACCTCTTTTCAAGCAAATCCTAATACTCACTATGCGGTCTCGGGATGCATCACAAAAACAAGTTCTAGAATTTAATATACTATCAGTACACTCATATAATTTAATACCGACGCCAATGCTCCAGAAAAGGCGACAAAGACAATACATACACATCCGTAACGACAGAAATAGAACACATATAGACAGTATTACAAACCTTAACTCGAACAAGCTAAAGGTATAAACTATCTTGGGTATCAAAAATGGATACCCGAATTCCTATAGATCTAAAGGCGAACCTCACATTTTTTTAGGTGGGATTTTAAGGGTTTTTTTGCTAGTCATATACATTCCTATCCATGAGACGCTATTAATACTCGGTTTTCGTCGGTGTGTGTCATAAATCATTTTTAAAATTTAGGTCCAAAATTACCTTTTACGCATGATTTTGATATATACCTTTTATTTTTTAAAGGAACAAGCAAATGCAATTGAAGAATAGTTATCTAATGCATATTTCCCCCTACACTTAAGTTGAACATTGTCCCCAATGTTCTATAGAAGTACCCGTAAAAACGAATAAAAGAAAAGAAAACAAGTAAAAGAAACTAGTACTCCCCTAGTTTGCTCAATAATGGAGAAGAAACATGCGATAACTGGTTAAATCGTCCTCCAAGAATCGTCTAATGAAACTTCCTAAGAACTTCCAATCTTCTTCTCATCAAATACAACCTGTAATCAAAGATAAAGACAACTACACCAAGCATAAAATCGGCAGGATATATATAAATACAATGAGAGTTTCGGGTTTGACTCTATGAAAGCAGTAAAGATAGGATGAGAGTAATGATATAATCATAGGTTTCTGCAGGTTTGTAAAAGAATAACAAATTTTAAATGTTGTGCAAATTATTTTTTCGAAAATACTTTGAAATTTTTTATTACTGGGCTCACGACGCCGTCAGGATAAATCCTGACGCCGTCTCCAGCCTCTGAGAAATTTCTTTCGTTTTCTTTGAAAAACTTCCTGCACGCGATTATATAAGTTATTTCCTGTATGAAATTGCATGAAACCTGGGATTAGTCAATACAATCATATGACTCGAAACTGACGCGAATTAATCTAAACAATTTATTTATCCTTGTTGAATTGGGATTCTTAAAACATATATTTTTCCCCCTACACTTATTTGATGCAAAATACATTGTGATTGGTAATAAACAAGTTAAGACAAAACAAAGTATGATTACAAATGCTTTAAACACAAAAAGAATAAACAAAAGAATTAAAACACACGATACTCCTAAAATGCAAGAAATAAAAGATTAGGTTGCCTCCCAATAAGCGCTTGTTTTTGTTCGAGTCACGAGCCTGACTCTACCCTTATTTAACAGATAAAGGGGAAGGTTCCCCTACACTTAAGGTCAAGTTCGGGTGATAAAAACGGTACACATCATTATGGTGAGAAGGAGCCATATATTGAAAAGGTTGTTGTTGAATTATATGCTCTAAATGGTGTGTTTCTTTGATCCTACCCTCCTCTACTTTTTTTTGGCCTAAGGGCAAAGTTAAGTCCTCTTCCTAGAAAAGAAACTTCCTTAGATTCTAATTCCCAATCATTTTCTATCATCTCCATATTAAAAAAACCAACACCTAGGGATCCCCTTTGTCCTAATAAACCTGGTTTAAATCCATAATGTTTCTTAGAATCATCAATGCATGGGTGATAATAGCAATACTAATCCATTAGTTGGAAAAGACGCCACGTGAGGTGAAAGATGGTGTTGATGGTCAACGTAACTACTTCCTTTATCCTAAAAACTATCTGGACTATGTGGTTTGATGGGTGGGGTCGGTTTCCTCCTTATTGTCTCTTATTATATTACATCTAAGGGGAGAAATTACTAAAAGTTGAGGGCTCCAGTTCATTAAAACTAGCATCTTCCCTAGAAACGTAAGAGAAATGACATGAATACAAGTATTCAATCCTAAATCCTCAGTTGTTTTGTCCAAAGGTTTCTACCTCTATCGGTTTCCTAAAGTCCTCTACTTTCTTTCGGGTAAGTCACAGGCGTGTGTATACCTAAAAGGTGGGATGACATGTAGGGTAACTTTGTGGGCTTGTATTCTCCACCTTAGTCCTCTCATATCACCTATAGGCTTCATCATATGCAACAAACCATGACATGCACTTAGGTTAACATAACTCTAACCAACTCAATTCTAACTAATTGACCTTAAAAATTTGCTATAGTTTGTCAGAAATAGTGCTAGTTGTGTTACTTACATTGTTTATCGCATTGGACACAATCCTCAATGGTTTCCCATAGCTTTCCTTCACCATGTAACCCCTTAAGGTTCCTACCTGCTGTATATTCAAGGTCCCCTTTGATATAATATATCGACATGATCATTAAAATAATTAAAGCAAGGGACCATAAATTGAGGCCATGATGCGAGATCTCTTAATGGATTACGTTTTTTTGAAACGAGTCCACGCATCGTAGAGTGATTCATATTGATGTTGTTGGAACATCAAGGTATATCTTTAGAACGAAAAGGGTGGCTTTTGAAAGGGTGTGTTGGGTTTTCTTCTGTACATCATGATGGTGAACGAAAGAGTGATTTACAAAACAAAGGGAACAAAGAAAAGATAGATTACGAGAAAGCTAATATAACGAAAATAAAATCTCACATGAAAGGATTCAAGTGAGTTGAACTAAGATAAAGTAAGTTCAAAACCTAACTATTCCCCACGTAGCGGCGCCAAAAACTTGATGTGTGCGGTTGTCGTAAAGACTTCTACACGAAGTTTTACAACTCCTTAGGCAGTGTACCTAATCGTTGTAGCATAGTATATGAAAGACTCGGTGGTTGTTATCATTCTATAGGGGAATAGGTTGGGAAGGCTCGAACAGGGCTTAGTCGAGATCTACATGATTGAAAGAAGATTCTTTTTGTATTTTTATATTTTATAGCAAGCAGATAAAATCAATGGTTTGAGAGGTTGGTTGATTAACTAATTAATTAAACTAAATATAATCTATACTACTGGTGATAAATTTATGATAAGATAGTTTATTTACTTAAATCATGCATACTCATTAGATTTTCTTCTCTAATCTTGTTGCCTTGTCACACTCGTAATGATCTTCTAAGTATTTCCTAAGTCATAATGAATTACTCGAACCCACCGGCATTTTAATATTTCTTAAGGCAACGCACAAGTAAGGTAGTATGAAGAATATTACAAGGCCCCTAAGAGTATATTACATGCAATTGAAATATCTTAAGAGGGATCAACCATATTAGGGGTAAGGTAGTATGAAGACTGTTACCAGATGAATCCTTTCTAACACTCGCGTTTCCTAGACGTCTATGCCAATATAATATCTATGGCTAGTTTTCTAAGCCAACGCTCAACATTCATCACTAGAGCAACAATAAAAGGATCTCCAATCTAACTTTTATGCCAATCATAAGTAAATACAAGATGAGGGGTTTAAGCCGAACATGTTATAAAGGAAGCAAGAACATAGATCAATCAAACAACACATAGACATATTGAATGATTAAAGATAAATAATCTTACTTGATTAAAACATGGATTAAGGTCAGTTACAATAGGCTTTTGAGGCCTTAAAGACGGCATAAAAGCTGACAAAATACTTAGGGTTCGGCTCCCCAAAAGTTATCCAAAGTTACACACATAAAACCCTAAATTTAGTTTTGTATATATAGAGAAGTCGTTGCGACGGCGTCCAGTTGCAGTCGCGACGCCGTCACAAAGTAGAATCTCCTAGGCCTGATTTAAGTCGGTTACGTCCTGATGTCGTCGTCAATTTTTTGACGCCGTCACTAGAAAGATCACGACGGCGTCGCTTTATGCTTGTGACGCCGTCTCCACACTCTATGAGCATGATTCTTCAAAAGATTTGGTGTAGGTCTGTAGTCTTGTCTGTTTCTTCTCTAAATGAGCTCAAGTCACGTGTATTTCCTCCAAATTCCATCCAAGTGCTAAAAATCTAAAAACAAATGATTCAGTATATAATCTGGGCATATTTGCATGATTTAAGGGGTTAAATGACCCTGAAATAGTGCATAAAATGACACCTCATCAAAATACTACGTTAAGAGCCCAGTTATTTGATAAGGTTTTTGAACAAAAGGACACCTCAAAAGGCACAAGTGGGAATACTAAGCTTGCAAAGCAAACAATCATGGGAAAACAACCTTCATCTTTAGGAACAAAACTTTATTTTGTAACTCCTCTTCCAAAATCTAAGTTTATTCCCAAGGTTGTTGAATGCTTTAGGAACAAAACTTTATTCGAATGCTTTGTCAAAACTTTAGGAACAAAACTTTATTTGAATGCTTTGTCAAAACCAGTCACTTCAAACTCGGCACCTTCCACCCGAGAATCAAAAGTTGGAAACAATAATAGAGTGATTGCCCAAGGAATGTTTTGAATTAATCCTTCTAATACCTCTAGGGTAAAAAAATGTTGTGCCTAACAAACCGTTAAATAAAGCGTTAAGACAAAACCAATCACTGTTTCACAATCTTATATCATTACTAAGAAAAATGTTAATTCTGACTCAAATGGTTTATCTTCTACAAGAGTAAACAACACTGCTTAGACCAGAAGACCATAGCCTAGGAGCAATACAAAGAATGATAGGGTCCCCTCTACGTCTAAGAGTAGTTGCATCAAGAATAAAGAAGTTAAAGTAGAAGAACACCATATGAATTTATTGCTTTCTAAGAATAAGAAACATATGTCATCTGAATGTAATAACATTAAGCTTGCTATTCGGAATGATAAATCTGAAGTTGTTTGTGCTATGTGTAAGAGATGTTCACTTACTGCTAATTATGATGTATGCGTGCTTAAGTATGTGAATGATATGAATTCTTGTGGTGATAAACACAGTGCTAATGCTTCAAAAATTACAAATCAAAAGAAACATAATCTAAAGGTCAAGAAACCTAAGAAAGTAGGGTCCAAAGAAAGACTTGCTTCACCTAAGCCTAGTAAACCTAGAATTTGCCTTAGGTGGTCACCAACTGGAAGAATGTTTGACCTTAAAGGAAAAATAATTACATCCAGTGAATCTGAGTGTCAATCTGACAGCTCTAGAGGTGATAATGCATGTATTTCTAACCCTCAGGAACCTACAAGCAAACGGTTTCCAAATTCTACTTTTTCTTTGGCATGTCGTTCAAATATGTTTATGGTGCGTAGACTCGGGATGCTCAAAGCATATGACAGGAAATCTGAAGCTTCTCATAAATTTCTTCTGAAGGTTTCTCGGAATGGTTCGTTTTGGAAATGATCATATTGCTGCAATTCTGGGTTATAGTGATCTTCAATGGAGAAATATATTGATCACCAGGGTTAATTTCGTTGAAGGCTTGGGGAACAACCTATTCTTGATTGGTCAGTTTTATGATTCAGATTTAGAGGTCGCTTTTAGAAGAAACACATGTTTCGTTAGAAATCTTAAAGGAGTTGATTTATTGAAAGGAAATCGTACAACAAATCTTTACACCATTAATCTCTATGAAATGTCCTCCGCATCTCCAATATGTCTCATCGCTCGTGCTACCTCTACCAAGTCGTGGTTATAGCATCAATGTTTATCCCACCTTAATTTTGACACCATAAATGACCTTGCTAAAAACGATCTCGTCACCGGTCTTTTGAAATTCAAATATCATAAAGAACATCTTTGTCCCTCATGTGAGCAAGGAAAAAGCAAAAAGGCATCTCACCCACCCAAACCTCTTCCAAATTCAAAGCAGAGGTTACACCTACTCCATATGGATTTGTATGGTCCGATGAGAGTCAAAAGTATCAATGGAAAGCGGTATGTTCTGGTGATAGTGGATGATTACTCTCGTTATACTTGGGTACATTTTCTCAGATCAAAAGATGAAGCATCGAAGGAGATTAAAACCTTTCTAGAGAAAATTATAGTTCTATTGCAAGCTCCAGTTATCATTGTAAGAATAGACAATGGCACATAATTCAAAAATCAAGTGCTTAAAGAATACTTTGACAGTGTTGGAATCTCTCACCAAGCGCCTTCTGTCAGAACACCTCAACAAAATGGAGTAGTGGAACGCGAAAATCATACGTTAGTAGAGGCTGCTAGAACAATGCTGATTTTTTTTCTTGTGCTCTGTTATTCTTATGGGCTGAAGCAATTGCTAATGCATGCTACACTCAAAACCGCTCCATCATTCACTGTCGATTTGACAAAACACCATATGAGCTTATTAATGGCAAAAAACCGGATATCTTCTATCTATATGTTTTTGGGGCTCTCTGTTATCCCAAGAATGATCATGAAGATATTGGGAAGCTTGGTGCAAAAGGTGATATTGCCTTTTTCATTGGTTATTCTGCAAATTCCTGTGCTTACAGAGTATACAACCGAAGGACAAAGAAAATCATGGAGACTATGAATGTCACTTTTGATGAGCTTTCAGCTATGGCTTTAGAACAAATCAGTTTAAAACCCAGGCTTCAAAGCATTACTTCTGGACAAATCACTTCAGCACTCGATCTTACTTATGCTCCGTCAACAATAACATCTCAAAAACCAACTGAACATGAATTGGATTTATCATTTAAAGCTATGTATGATGATTATATTGGTGCTCAATCGTTAACTGCTCTAAGAACTGCTCCTGCTGCTCCAGCACCTCAGGTTCTTCAGACTCAAACTACATCTACCACAACAACAGACACTACACCGACACCAATAAATTCATCTCCTGAAGCTACAGATATTCCAAACACTTCACATGATGTTGATGAGCTCAAACCAGAACAATAACATGTTCAACAACAAGATGATCCAGCTCAACTTCAACCTGAAGCAGTTGCTGAGAATACGTTCATAAATCCATTTGCTCCACCATCCACAAGTTCTGCTAAATCATCCTCTCAACATGTGGATCTGTCGAACATGCATACGTTCTATCAACCATACCCTCATGAATATCAGTGGACTAAGGATCATCCTCTGGAACAAGTGATAGGAGAACCCTCACGTCTAGTCTTGACAAGAAATCAGTTACGAATAGATGGTGACATGTGCATCTACGCCTTAACTGTAAGCACTATGGAACCAAGAAACGTCAAAGAGGCTATGACCGACCCTGCATGGATTGACTCAATGTAATAAGAGCTTCTCTAGTTCAAACGGCTTGACGTATGGGAGTTAGTCGCATTGCCAGACAACATAAAACCCCTTACTCTGAAATGGTTATTCAAAAATAAGGTCGATAAAGAGAACACGATCATCAGAAACAAAACTTGTCTGGTTATGAGAGGTTACCGTCAATAGGAAGGAATAGACTTTAAAGAATCCTTCGCTCCAGTTGCTAGGATGGAAGCTATCAGGATATTTTTGGCATATGTTGCACACAAATCATTCATTGTATTCCAAATGGACGTAAAAACTGCTTTCTTGTATGGTTCGTTAAAATAAGATATGTACATGTGCCAACCTGAAGGTTTCATCGATGCTGATCATCCAAGCCATGTCTACAAGCTAAAGAAGGCACTTTATGGGTTAAAGCAAGCACCGATGGGATGGTATGACAAATTGTCAAAGTTTCTCCTACATAATCACTTTCACAAAAGAACCATTGATCCAACGTTGTTTATAAGATGCTTCAATGAAGACATATTAGTGGTACAAGTCTATGTAGATGATATTATCTTTCGTTCTACAAACCCTAAATATACCCAATTATTTTCTGACCTTATGAAAAGCCGCTTCAAAATGTCAATGATAGGGGAAATGACATTTTTCCTTGGTTTACAAATTAACCAATCCCCTTGTGAAATCTTCATAAACCAGTCCAACTACGTGTTAGAAATCCTTAAAAAATATAGAATGGAAACTTGTGATCCCATTGGTACACCAATGGAGATCAAAGACAAACTTGACCTTGACACGAATGGGACTCTAGTCAATGCTATGAAATATCGAAGCATGATTGGTGCCCTAATGTATCTTACGTCAAACTGACCGAACATTGTGCATGCTACTTGTTTATGTGCTCGGTACCACGCTCAGCCACCTAAGAAGCACCTCAAGGAGGTTAAAAGGATCTTTTGTTACCTCTAGGGAACCGTCAATATGGGTCTCTGGTATACAAAGGATTTTAGTTTTAAACTAAATGGATTTTCAGATGCTGATTATGCGGGATGTCGAGACTCCTTCAAGAGTACTTCTGGTGGAACTCAATTCTTAGGCGAAAAGCTGGTGGGCTGGTCCTCGAAAAAGCAAGATTGTACGGCGTTGTCAATTGTGGAAGCAGAATATGTGTCTCTATCCGCTTGTTGTGTCCATGTTCTCTGGATGCGAACACAATTAATGGATTATGGCTTTCACTTCAATAAGATTCCTATCTATTGTGATTCGAAATTAGCCATAGCCATATCCTACAACCCAATCCAACACTCAAGAACAAAACACATCGCAGTCCGCTACCATTTCATCAAGAAACACGTAGAAAATGGTACTATTGAACTGTATTTTGTCAAGACTGATTACCAATTGGCCGACCTTTTCACCAAAGCCCTTCCAGTGGATAGGTTTAATTATTTGGTTTGTCGCCTTGGTATGCGCAGTTTGTCTCTACAGAAGCTTGAACGTCTTGCAAAATCACAGTAATTCTTTGTATATATTTATCAAAAAACAAAATATAAAATTCTAAAACCTATAAAAGCATAATACAAAATCAAAAAATTTCAAAAATACCAAAAATAATCTTCTCTGACATGTCTCTCGACAATCGATAACATTTACGTACCTAAAAATGTTGATTAACATTAGCATGGGTGTATAAATGAAGTTCGAGCGAGAGTTTTCAAAAGTTTTCAAAACATGTCTCTTTAAATTTTCTCTACGACTTCTAAATAAATGTCAGCTTAGGACTTAGACTCCAAAGAAAGGAAAATGTTCATTTATGAACATTTATCCTAAAAACAACGGGAAGTTCATATCTTCTCGGTCTTGAGAAAAGTCATAAAAACATTCAAAGTTTTGAATGCTCAAGAGAAGTTCTAAGGAAAATGATGTTCAATCAGATATATCTCTCATATTTTCTTGTTGAGCACAATTTTTCAAGATTTTTCATAAGAAATATTCAAAATTGTGTGCTCAACAAACTCTCGTTCCAAGTTTTCACTCTAATCCATTTTTGAGGTCACTCTAATGTTTTATTAGGGAGTATAATTTTTTATATAAATGAACCACTTAATATTAGTTCATTCGGTATGTACTCTGTTCTCCCATTGATTAGTTAATTCTACAAGTGGATCAATGTACATTAACTTGTATTTTAATTCACTTGTTAATTCAAAAATTGTCACCACATATGTAATTTTTGAGGGGGAGAATAGTGATTAAAATGTGATCAATACGGCTTAATAACGGATAAGATCTTTTGAATATAAGTGTGTTCTCGACCTCGCATGCGCAAAACTCTCTGAAATTATGATGCGTTTGTGTAGGGGAGCTTTTTGGTGATATAGAAAACTCTCAATGTGTAATAAATTATTTCTCGAACACGTAGATTGCTTTTCAATGGTTTTATGGCTACTATGGAAATACCAAAGACTGACCAACTATTGTGATTTACGGAGATATAAGGCGGTTAAGGTTAGGTATTTTGTTCCATGATCCAGCCAGAACCGGAGGGATCTACCCAGGGACACTCTATTAGATAGAATAGAAGTCCTTAGGTATGATTGAAAAAAAAGAGTATAGTGAGATTGGGAGGAATGTTATCCAAGGCATGAGTTATCACCGGAACAAACCCAACATGAGGATAATGAGGACGCGTTGGAATAACATTGGAAGGGTTGAAGAATGAAAAAGAATTATAAGGATAAAGGGTGTAAAGATGAAGCCCTCCATACAACCTTAGGTAGAAACCAGGTCAATGCATAATCTATCGGTAATCACAAAGATGATTCTGGTATTGAAGACAAGTCATCATGGACCCGGTGATGAAATGCACATGTAACATCCTAAAACCGGCTTTAGGTATTTTAATTATGATAATGCCATAGAATGAGTTTGACTGTGACTTTTATAAGTTTGAAGATGTGACATGATTGGTTAGTCAAACCCGATGGTCAAGCTATAACTCAATGTATATGTAAAATGGAAGTAGAAAATATGTTGTGTCAAAAATATAAAAGATATAAACTTAAAGGACTATGTTGTTAGATGATAAATGTGCTATATAAGTTAGGTGACCAAAATTATGAGAAATAAGACTTGAGGGGCCATATGTGTCAAATAGCCAAACTAGTACCTAACTTAATGCTAGATAATTCCCTGGAGTTTTAAAAAGTTCTTGTAACAAAAAGGAGGGAAAATTATGGTGGTTTTGATGATCAAGATTAATAGTGATTAAGGTTCCAATTCAAGCAATAATCTCCTACATAAGTAAGTAAATCTAATTGAGTTAATTGAAGAATTAAGGGTTAGGGTTCATAGACCCAATTTGGGGGGTTTTGGGTAATTGTTATCCTAAACTAAGTTTAGAAGTGCTTATAAACATAGATTAAGGTTATTTATCTAATTAAGAGCAAATTAGTGATTTTGAGGTTATGATCATGAATGATCATATAATGATAAAGAAAGATTTAATTATGATTATGTATGGGTCTAGACACCTTGAATTACTATGAGAATTATGAAGTATTTATGGTTTATGATGATTTTGGCTTAGGAAGCAAGTGAGGATTGATGATGATGATGTTGTTAGTTTCTTAGCTTGGATTCAAGGTAAGTAAAATTGGTGATAATGTGATATTGTATTGAATTATTCATCTTATGTGTAATGTGCTATTATTAGCAATATTTGTATATGATGATGGTCTTTAAAAGTGTTGGCCTAGTGTACCTTGATAGGATTTGAATGAGAACTAGTTTGGCTAACTAGTTAAGGATGCGAATAGGTTAGTTGCGGAATAATAAGGTATGTAACGTTATAATTTTACTTAAGAGTGAATGTTGTATGTGTTTATGCAGAGATGGTGAAGATCAAGTTTGTGTATATGAGATTGAAGGCTATTCTGACTCTTATATGATGTTATTGAAGTATAATGCCATGTTTATCCCTCGTTTTATTACTAAGGTAATGTTAGGTTTAGATGTTATGTTTTTGTAGGTTTTGCGAAGCAAGTAAGATTGGTAAATGGTTAAGATTGGAAGCAAGAAATAGGTAGTTAATAAAGATGATCATAGGGTTAGTATAGTTACCGAGCTCTATCCGTGTTGAACCCCAAAGCGTGTAAAAACCCTTCACCGTAAAGGTCATTATGTTAATGTACTTAAATTTAGTTTTTTTTGATGGCGATAAATGGTTATGTATGTCGTCTTAAGTGTTACGTATGCAAATAAGGGTCCGAAAAGGGGGAGTGTTTGGTTAAACCCGTCAGATAATATGTTTTGTGCTCATTTAAGCACCCCAAATGCTCTATGAATATGATGTATTATGCTATTCTCTCCCTCTCTCCCGCCTTTTACTGGAAGGCTTTTTATGTAGTTTGAATAATTTTAGTTAAGTTTGGTCCTAAACAGGGCGTCATGTATACTTAATAGGCATTTTTTGTACGTATTAGCTGTAGTTGGTAATTTCTTTTTTATCGCAGTAACTTACAGGTTTTTGAGAGTTTATGATGCTCTCTCCAATCTTCTCTCAGCCCTTAGAATTCTGTTAGACCGTGATCAAGCCTTCCCAACCTATTCCCCTAGAGAACGATAACAACCCCCTAGTCTTGCCTATACTACACTACAACAATTAGGTACACTGTCTAGGGAGTTGTAAAACTTCTTGTAGAAGTCCTTTACGACAACCGCAACAAGTTTTTGGCGCCGTTGCCGGGGAATAGTTAGGTTTTGATCATAGTTTAGCTTAGTTCTACTTGCTTGAATCCTTTCAAGTAAGATTTAATTTCTGCATATTAGCTTTCTTGTAGTCTATCTGTTCTTTGTGTTATCTGTTTCGTAACCCATTCTCGTCAACCACCATGGGAGATGAGAATCCTATCCGCACTCTAGGAGACTACTCCAAACCTAGCCACGAGGGCTATAGGAATACCATCGAGCTCCCCGTAGAGAACAACGTGGTACCTATTCGATCCGACACCATCCGGTTGGTGCAAAACGGATGCTCATTCCACGGACTTTGGTCCGAGGATCCTAACCAACACCTTAAGGATTTTATTAAACTTGTGGATTCACTTGACCTTGATGGTGAAAATAGGGAAAGAACGCGCCTGCGTTTGTTTCAATTTTCCCTTCGCGATCAAGCTAGCAATTGGCTTAAACGTCTTTCAGCAGGATCCATCACCACATGGGAGGATCTTACTACCCGATTCCTTGCTCAATTCTTTCCACCGGGAAAGACCGCAAAACTCGGCAATTATATCTTGATGTTCCAACAACATCATGTAGATTCTTTATCCGAAGTATGGACTCATTTCAAGGACTTACTCAAAAAAGTCCCTCATCATGGCATCGACCTTTGGCTCCAAGTCCAAATTTTTTATGACCAAGTCAATCCCGTCACAAGACGAACCATTGACCAATCGGCCGGTGGCAAGCTTCGTGACCGAAACGCCGAAGAATCCTGGGCATTATTAGAGGACCTCACCCTCTATGACAATGAAAGTTGGAACGACCCAAGGGATTTCGCTAAGCCGGTCAAGGCAATCGCATTGCCTCAAGATATCCCGAGTACATCCGACCGCCGTCTAATCGAGCTCGAAAATCAAGTCCAATGCTTGATGGAAGCTCATCTTGCTCCAACACAACCTACCCAAGTGAACAAAATCACTACCTCATGTGAGATCTGTAGTGGTCCCCACGACACTCATTACTGCATGGAAGACCCCGAACAAGCCTTTGTTGAATACGCATCCTCGCGTACCGATGAAGCGGGAGGTAAGTGGTATACTTTCAAGCCCGAGCAAAACAATCTTGGTGACACCTATAATCCATCATGGAAAAGTCACCCAAACCTTAGGTGGAGACAACCCCAAAATTCTCAAAATAATTTTTTGAACCCACCTAACCGGTTCCAACCCAACGGTTCCATCCCAAACCATTCCTTCAACAACAATCCTCGAAGCTTTAACAATCAATCAAACCTTGAAGGATTGGTATCCAACTTCATGGCATCTCAAGACGCTAGACTATCCAAGTTTGAAGCCGATTTCAAACAACAACAAAGCGATATGACCAATAAAATTGACACAGTGTTGAAGGCCATCACCGATCGAATAGCGGGAGCACTACCTAGCGATACGGTCAAGAACCCAAAACTGAGTACTACCCTAGTTTTGTCTGCTCGTTCTTACCCGAAAATTGATCCCCAATGCTCATCTAACCCTTCCACCTCAATCAATGCTATCAAGGCACATTTCAAGGAGGCAACCATTTCCCAAACAAGCCTGCGGTGACCCGAGATCGAACCGCAACAACCGGGAGAACCCGAACCAACTCTTGAAGATGAATTCTAAGATTTACATCTTAACCTACTGGTATGTGTTTAATTACACATACCTTTTACCTTTAAAAACAAGTTAAAATAACCAAAAACGGACTTAAAATGCC